>VICI01003758.1:0-12429 GCA_019593645.1 Akabosia matsudoensis
CTCGTTAATTACAGAAATACTGATTTTGCAGATTTGTATGAGCACGCCCTTCAGCAATAAATAATCTATGAACTTTACTGATACAAACAAACGTGATATTTTTTTTCAGCAAACGTATTTTTATAAAAAACAAATGAACATAAATGTCGTTTTTGATACAATCAACAAATCTACACATCTACAATAGATACACAGGTGTTTCACATTATCACCCATACTCCATACGACCGCATCGTATCGTGTTTGCAATGTCAAAGTTGTCCTGGTATCTAGAAAGTATGTACTTCATTTTCATAGAAGGCGAAGGTTATTTTGTCGAGGTAAATCATGGTCAGTTAACTCATAATGGTAGTGGTCCAACGCCTTAGTATAAGCAATTAGCAAACCATATTCGATTGAGTTGAAAGAGTAACATTTTGTTTAATAATTTCTTTAAAAACTTATCAACTTATCAACATATTACTTTTCATGATTACCAATTCATCGTTATAAATGGCAAATAAATTGGCTCATTAGTGCTTTTAATCAGTGTTTTATATTAATTGTCTCTGATTTAAGAATTCACAGCAGTCCAATTTAGTTAATCTGTTTTAATGAAATAACAAATTATTTCTCCAATGTAAGCGTATGTCATACTAGTTGCACATGGTTAGCTTTTTCTAACTTTTTCGTAGAATGATTTTATTTTAACATTCCGTAAATCATTAAAAATCATTTGTTTTTATCATCTGTTTGAAAACAGAAAGTGTGGTCACTATGTGTGAATTTACCTCCCATGTCACGTAAAAACGCAGTTTGGTAAACAATTGCATGTCACTGAAGTTAAGACATTGCATTGTGCAGAATAATTTAAGACTATTTACATGATTTGTACATGTCACATTTGTGCAATAAAGCATTTCCTTTGTTTGTTTTATAATGAATTTGTTGAGGTGTCAACTATAGAGATGGGGTTAAAATTACTTCCTAGCAAATAAAAATGTTAGACAAGTGCACTCATTAATTGTGATAAACTAGCTCTTTGTCAAATGAAGACAAGTTCATTCTAGGTGGATACAATGTGATATAAAATTGGCAAAATGTATTTAATGTGTTGTCTTATCGTTGTCATAACACGTCACAAGTGGTCAAATTTCGAACATGTCTCTGTGGACATTATGGTTTAACATTCTAAGATGGAATTTAATATAAAATAAAGCTATTGTTTATTTTTTATGACAGCTAGTGAATATATGAGTGTTGTTATTACATTAATTGTTTTAAGGGCCCTTCATGCTTCTGGAAGAAGTTGATTGTGATATGGCCGATGTTCAATGTGCTATTTATCTCACGAAGGATCCAAATAAAAATTATTACTGATGTTAAAATTATAATATCAAGTTTCCTGCAAAGGCGTTTGACAGTAATAGATTTTTCCTCTAGGCCCCTTTTAAAACATCTATCTTCATTTTATTGCTAACACCTACAGTTTAACTTATCAAAAGCTTTACTGTACGGTGCTGATTAATTTGCTGTATGGCACAATTTCAATTTTTTTTTGGAATTCACGTGTGGCTCATCAGGTAACCTTTGTTTTGGTTCATTTTATTGGTTATTGGAACGCAAATTCATCAGTTCTCTGTTTTAAAAGGACCAGTAAAGTAAACCGTTTTTCAGTTTTAGCCGGAGTAGACCTACTTGCGCTCATTATGGACGGGGAGTACTTATGGTATAGTATGTAGCTTTTCTCCAACTGAAGAATATAAAGCCCTGGGTCGTTTTGAAATAAGGAACTGCTGGAATTGAACAACTGTTTTAATCAGTTTCAAATTTTGTCGGCTAGTAGGATATAATGCTCAACTAAACAAGTTTTGCAAAAAGAACGGCTGATGTTGTTTATTACTACTCCGAGTTAGTTAGCCCCTTGTCGACGAGCTTTTCGTATTTTATGGCACTGTTATGAAATTTTCACAAACCGAACCCCGAGTAGTTTCGCTGCTTCATATTTGCACTCAAAAAGGGATGAAGTAAAACTTCAATTTAATAGAAGTATATTTTGCATGTGCTCTTTAACAGACCATTTCGACTTTATTTTGCATCATTTCGTGGTATATTATAGCGGTTCGTTTGTAAAAGCAGTAAGCTTGACAATGCTGATGATTAAGATCATTGCCAATTAACAACAAACTTTGCAAAATTAGACATACCCTCTGGTTAAAACTGTGATGTATTTATGTATTGCGACGGCTCATAAACTCAAACAAACACGGACTCAAGATTCAATTTTTTTCATTAAATGGGCCAATTTATTCATCTTTGTACATCAAGCTCATCATTAAAGTTGAATCGTTTGACTGTCTAATAGACTTTGAAATAGTTTTATTGAATTCATTTGAGTTAACTTTCATTGATTGCCCGAATGCACCATTCCTTCCCATGTATTACACAGATAGAGATTCCAATTGGAACTTGTTAAAGTACAGGCCGTTCATAACCGTTACGAGTAACGTTTTAGGTTAAATTGAATTTGCGATAAAGGAGATTGATGGAGTGGAGCTGGTGATTATGTTGACGAATGACGAGTAATGACCAAAGTAACACTAGCAATTTGTCATAGTAATTTGCAAATTTTTCGTGCATTTTTGCGTAAGAAATGAATAATTCAAAGCCATCAATTTTTCTATCCAATGTCAAAGTACAATTTTACGAGGATATTGTGTATTATTGGAAATTAAAATTGAATAATAACGGAATTCAAAAGCTATACTGTAAATCGTATTAATTCACAGCTTCCTAAAAAGAATGAAAATATACTATATTCATTTTTCCTTTATTTTTTCAGTTTACGCAGAGGACCTGGAGCCAATGCTCAAGATTCCAATGGATACTCAGCACTGCATCATGCAGCTCTCAATCGTCACACGTAAGTTACACGTTGATTTTCACTTAGTCAATCAAAAAAATCCTGTACATGTGTGTCCTTAAAAACTACGCAACGATTTACTCGGATTACTTTTGATTTGCATTTACATCACATTTTCTTGGCTTACAATGTCAACCAAGTAACTCTGTCAGCCTACGATGCTACACTCAACCATGGATATCTACCTTAGATAAATGGAATCACAACATTAGCCCATAAAATCCCTTTAATCTGCTTTCCCTTTTTGCTGTATCAAGTAGAAAAAAATTACTTCCCCTAATTACTCTCGAAACACATGTCACAAATTTTCCAAACATGTGGATTGCACATAGTATGTTACACATTTCGATTTTCCCCCAATCAGCACAAAAAATGTCCAGCTACTTGACATTCCATTGTCAAGGCTCTAATGAGCTGGAAAAAAGGTTGTATGAATGAAAACGTACCTGCTTGCATAAAACTGAAGTTTTTACATCTAATAACAAATAACGCTGTGTACTTAGTAACATTAATTACTGAGTTAATAGTTAATATTAATTAGTACAAATATGAAAACTTTTCTGATGCCATTTTTCATCTTTTCTAGAATCATTGTCGAGCTTCTCTTGACACACGAAGCGTCCACAAATATTGTTGATCTGCAAGGTTCGTCCCCACTGCATTTGGCAGCATGGAGTGGCAACGAGGATATTGTCCGGCTCCTATTAACTCATGGACCATCTGTCCCCAATGTGAATCTTATGGTAATTATGTGCCGACTTGATTGAATCATGCATACCTACTTAGATTTCCACCGCTTTTTCGTATGATATCACAAAAGCTTGTCAATTCTTTTTGCCTTTCAAAATCTTTAAACAAAAATCCCCATACCTCATCATTGCATTTTGTCCAATGATTTTAGAACCGGTCTCACGAGACAGCTCTTCATATGGCATCACAATATGGCCACACGGGAGTTGTCAAAATGCTTTTACTCCACGGAGCAGACCCAACTATTACCAACGAGCGACAAGAAACAGCTCTGGATCTTGCGGCGCAATATGGGAGGTGAGCAATTATCTGATATTTTGTACCCGTCAATTTTGAGTTCAAAAGAAAAGATCAATGTCAAATTGCATTTTAACAATGTAGCTCGTGCTCTCTGCTTACATTTTTTCCTTAAAACATCATCATGTGACCTAGAAAAAATTCGTTTGGTTCGTTTTAATTCTTTACTTTGTGATGACAAGATTTCTTGTCTTTCTGACTTGCAATACAGTTGTTTTTTTCTCATTCAACCCACCAAACAAGAGTGTTGATATTGCTCTAAATTTATCTGAGCTGAATCTCTGAACCTTTTGAAAAACGTCATATATGTCACACGAAAACTTTGTCATTACACTCAACTTCGGAATTGGGCGGTATTCATGTTTGCCAGTTATTTTCATGTACAAATTAGGTGTCTTATAAATTACCCGATGAATTTCCTTGATTTATGACATCAGATTTTGGGATTGTTCCTGTTTTAAGAAAATAAAGAGACAATCTCCTATTTTTGTATTAACTTAGGTTGGAAGCTGTTCAGCTTCTACTCCTATCTCATCCAGCTTTGCTAGGTCCGTACACTAGTCCAAATAGTGGGAATCGTCCTCACCAGTCTCCTTTTCCACATACGCCACTTCATTCCGCGTCTCGCAATGGGCATCGGTGAGTATGACACGATTGAATGCTAGCTAAAATCGCTCTGGATGAATTCTTGGAATAGTTTGCAGTGAAAAGAATTTTAGACATATTTTTGAAATCATAACACTTATCCTCCAGGAACGTTGTCGATGTATTGGTAAAGGCTGGTTTTGACGTCAACGTACGAACCAGCCAAGGCACTGCTCTTCATGAGGCGGCTCTCTGTGGTAAAGTGGATGTGGTCAAGTCCCTGTTGGAGGCAAACATCGATGTTTGCATTGCCGATAGTCAACGTCGGACGGCTGTCGACAGGCTCAATGAAGTTGGACTCAAAACTCCAGTTGCAAAAGAAATTGCAGATCTCGTTCGTGGTAAGAGAAAGCTTCCGTTTTCATTTGAAACATCAACCATTATTTTAAAAGCAGTGATTACTAGACGATTTTCTATATTTTCTTGAGAACTATGTACAAAAATATGATCTTTTGTAATTGCTTTTTGGTTTCATGAAAATAGGAGCACTCAAGAAAAGCGTGACGGGGAAGGCCAGCTCTCCTTGCTCGCCTCATGATGGCACTCCATCGCCAACTAGCATGAAGGATAGTAAACTTACAATGAGTTTAATGTAAGCCTAAATATTTTTTGTATTTTTCTCTGTTGCTTTTTGATGTGACGTCCACATTTCCGACGTGTGTTGGCTGCATGCAACATGTCATAAAACCATGTCACCCTATACATGTTTACTCACCTCTGTTCTTAAGAATCGCATGCATAATGTTTTCGTGGAACGTTTTACATTACCAGTCAATTCGTAATGGATTCGATTGTGAATCAGTAATTTTATGGGGTATTTCTTTCTAAAATGTACCTATACACTTGTGCTTTACCTTCAACCTTGTACTACGTAAAATTACTCATATTTTTAAATTGAACAATTGAATATGGAATATGACGGAAAATCTTTATTTCCCAATATATAACATAAAATAATTAATTAGAAGTTTGCCGTAATACATGTTTTTCACTTAATACTTTCATGAATGCATACTAAAGACAATTTCCCTTCGCTACAGGCATGATAATCAATCGTACAGTGATGCTGAGTCGGGTAAAGCTTCGAGGAATTCGTATTCACCCAATCAGTCACCTAAAATGAACAGTTTCAGCCGGGGTAAAGCTCGACGCTCTGTTGATGTACACTTTATCAAGGGACCTGATTATGACAAGGTAGACATAGAAGCGTAGTCTATAAAACATGCTAATATGCTAACTGGTGAAAGATGTGAAAATAATGTGGGCACATTTTTGGAACAACAGCCACCTGGAGCGCCGCCCAAAAAGCCTCCACGGCGGAATTTGTCAGCCTCTCCGACGCACCCTGGCGTGCCCGACTTTTCTGGCGACAGCTATGACCTAATGCAAATAGCCCATATGGGGAGGAACAAATCTTTGGATGAGGGTGTCTACGGGGAGAGGTGGCGAAAAAGTATTACTGGGTACGAAACTAGTCAATCAACCGATTCGATAGACTTGTCACCCATGGAGCATCACCACAAATCTTGTGCCAAAAGTGATATTGCATTTTTCAATGGACTCGCCGACGAACTTAAGTCAAAGTCAAAGTCTCAACATTTGGTAGCTTTAGACAGTCAATTCGTGTCAGTTGCTCATATAAAGCTTCGAGATGCCAAAAGTGAGCAAAATGTAAGTCCGTCTGGACTGCGTATTAGTCAACAGGGTCGGAGTACGGATGACTTGGATCACACTGATAGTACTGGGGGATCTCCCACTCCACTTCTTCCTCCTCTGTCACAGCAATACACTTCTGAAAGCAGCACTGGAAAACGTACAACCTCTACTATGGTAAGAAGCACTCATTAAATCTCACATTACCCGTAGAAAAATTAGGTTTAGTACAGAAAGCTGAACGAAATACATAGGGTTCTAGTGGCAGCGGAAGTGGCCAGGAAGAGAAAAAGAAGCCATTACCAAAAGGACCAAAACCTGCTATAGCTCCAAAGCCTACAATAGCCCCGAAGCCAACGAATCTTCCTCCTTCAAAGCCAAAAAACATGAAACGCCAAGGAAACTCTTGTGACAATGTTCTCGATGAGGCAAAGTCGAACAAACAGAATAGCTCAGGGTCATCGTCTTCCGGTGCCAAGAAAACGACGACAAAGTCTACATCCATGTCTATGTTGAGTCCTGTAGATTTGGACAAGGAATGGGAGAGTATTACCAAATTTATGGATTCTCTTAACGTTAAAATGGGTAAGGACAGAAGGAATTTTTGCTTTGCTCATTTCTGCTTGAAACAAACTTGTTGGCACCTTTGCAAACCTTGGAGGAGATGAAAAACTATTGTTTTTGTTTTCATGATGATAAAGATCGCACTGAAAATGGAAAGCCACGATCTATAGTTGGTAAATGGCTCACTACAATTAACATGGGCCAATATGAGCAACTACTCTTAGCTTCGGGATTTGATGACAAAGACTTTTTGGTAAGGGCTAGTTCCAGGTTACAAATATTTTTACAAAGTAGTCCAAAATCTTCTCTGCATGTACATTCACGTGTCTAAAATTGAAGGGAGATGGTTCTGATTCTACCGATACTCACTTTATCGTTACTATTTTCTCGGTGGGTTTTAGGGTGAGGGTTTGCTTGAGGAGAACTCATTGCTGGAAATAGGTATGCTTAACGCCCAACACCGTAAAATAGTGAGCATACACGCTAGTAAGTTGGAAGTGAGTTGGCCCCGTGCATTGCACCCGACCACTGGGATCCCACTCTCTGTCGAAAAATGGCTTCAAGAGCTTCATCTTGACAACTATGCACATACATTCCGCAAAAACATGTACGCAGAACCAGATCGACTCTTACGTTTATCTAACGATGAGTTGATAACCCTTCTGGAAATTGAGCCGGTTGGTCACCGGCGACGACTTTTGGCCGCTAGCGCACGTATTTCAACGTTGGGAAATGGGAGCAATCCTGCTGGTCGGGCTTCTGGAAGTAACGTCTCTTCCCAACTGTTCGAAAACGGAGGCATTGGAATATCCAACAATAACGTTGTTGACGGCATGCATCAGCTTCGGAATGGCGCAAATGCCGACGACTCAGATGGCTCCTTGCCATTACGGGATCCGAACGACCTTGTGTCTGGAGTTTCATCTGCGTTGAAAACAGCTTGGCGTCACACTCCAGAAACACTCATAAACGGGAGTGTCACCTACAAAGCCGTTTATGTTGGATGGAGCCCGGTTCAAGAGTTTTCTACGACAGACTGCATACAAAAAGCTATCCAACAAATTCGATCACAAGAAGTGGCCGACCCAGCGGCAGTTACTAAGGCCAAGTCTAGTTCATTGGGATCAGCTAACACTATCAATGGCGCTATCCTGGTCAACATCAATGTTACCCTGATTGTTTCTGCAACAGTTTTTAGTTGGTACAACACCAAAACTAAGGTAAAGCCATTGCACACAATATTTTCCCTTTCGTCTCAGACTAGAAAATCATTATGTATCCATGCTTAAAGTCTTTCATGCCATTTTTATATGCAGTATTATTACTGATTCTTTTCAATTGTATTTTTACCTCTCGTATCGCAGAATCTTGTTGGGGAACATGATATTGGAAGTATCCAATGCACATGCCAAGCTTCCGACGACTTGAGGCATTTAGCCCTGGTGACAAAAGGCACTGACCCTGCCGATAGAACTCATTCATGTCACGTGTTCTGCCTCGATTCAGTGGTAAGCATGGCACCTTTGTGTTTATTTACCGTTAGTACGTCTACTAGGCATCTCAAACTTCAGTCATAGATATATTCACATACCGAAAAAACACTGAGCTTTTTTTTCCAAAATGCATAACGCATAATCCTGTATACTAAGTGCATGCTTCTAAGAAACACTACTCATATCTCTGTTTTTCGTTACGTTTCCAGGAAATTGCTACTGAAGCGATTTTAACGCTTGGCCAAGCGTTTGAAGTAGCTTACCAATTGGCTCTCGCAAGTCGCAAACAAAACAAAGAGTATAAAACTCACACGCGATCCAAATCAGCAAATCAGCTTAGTACAAAATTAATCAACAACGGAAGCGGTGGAGCGCCCACTGTTGCCGTTGGGAGCACCGTAGTAGTGAACTCGAAACTGAAGCGAGAAAAGTACGGGATGCAAAACAGCAGTTGCAGCAGTCGAGTTACCCCTACTGTCAACAACGGAGCTGCACACTACCGATCAAACTCGGTCAACGACATTCCACCACCAGCAGTCATCTCAGCAATCGCAAAATCAGCAACAAGTTCCCCGCAAATCGAGCATCCTCATACTCCTCAGCATCATAAGGATTATGGATTTCCTCGGGCCGAGTCCTTCAGCTTTAGTTCACATTCTAATCTCACTCGGGCCCCATTGGTGTCAAAGGAAGAGCTCTGATTTTAAAGGTAGGTAGGCACAAAAAGCAACTATGAACACGGATTAATAAGTTATCTATTAGTTTTCTTGTTGACGAAAAATAAAAAGTTTCGCACATCTAAAACACAAATCAGCTTCCATTCCCTGTAGGGCTCAGTTTTGTTTATTGAAACAAATATGCGCACATAATTTTTCAAGGGGAAGAATATGTTAGACGATTTGTACTAGCAACTAGAGATGTTCTAGGGTTGAGGGTTATGAAAGCTGCAATGCTTTGCTTTGTTTCAAGCGCAACAGTTTTTCGGTGCAACGACATTAAACCTTTTGATACGCACATTGGATTAAAAACTTAATTTTCCGCATAAATTCGTGCTAAATATATAGCTTATAAATTTTGCTTCATTCCATTAAACGCAAAATAGTCAGCCATTCCAAAAACACATTCTAAAAACACGCGCAACTCTTAGTTTTGTACTATATTGTAATTTTATGTTTTTTAAGCATGTAAGAATAAGTTTTATTTGACAGCAAACGAAAATATCGGACTTTATCTAGCGCTGATATCAGATTAAGATCAAGAGCACTACCTACGAGTGTAGCCTTGATAATGTACCAAAATACGTTGGTTAACTTCAGAAGGAGATTAAAATAATTATATAAAATACAAAATGTATCAACCGAATAAGCAAAGGATGCACGAGAAGCAACCAAAAAAACCGGAATGCTTGAATAACTTAGCTTCAGTTGTATGTGTGTTAGGAAAGGGAAACCTACGTCTTCAATCTTTTGCCGGAGAATATTTTGAAAGTAAAGAAAGTATTATTAGCACAAAGCATGTGTAACTGTAAGCACATGAGGGAAGGAACAGGCGATATGGAGGGGAAATGGGAATCGGTTTGCTCAAAATTTGGACCCATTATCATTATACCAAAACAAAAACCAAACATAGCTGAACTTTATTATTTTAATGTCGGCAAAATCAAAGCCTTTATGATTTTTTAAAAAAATTTGGATTATTCACCAAAAAAGAATACACCAAACAATACTCTTAGTTATTTTGCTCGAAACGATTTTCCGTTCAGAAAATCTATCATTTCAGCTATGAGTACATGTTTGCTAGTCAGAAATGAAGTTTTTTTTTATGCATTCCATAAAGAGGCTATGTGCAATACTCTTTTGGCTTAACGAGGAAGTTACAGTAGGGTTGGCAATAACTAGCTAGAATGAATGAGGTCTTGTTTTCCATTTACATGTAATTTCAACAGGTTTTCACCGTTCAAAAATATTAAAAATATAGGTAGGATGGGAAATATGAGGGAAACGCTTATTTACACGAAGGGTTAGGTTGGAAATGCCATGGTTGTAGCTAAGTGAAATTGAAATTCTTTCACTCACATCACAAAATATAAATTTTTGTCAAATGTTGCTCCAGCTTTCAAATATGTATATTGCTAGTGTGGCATCGCTGAACGGTTTTGGTTGCAGAATTCAGATGTCCTTGTATTGTAAAGACATTTTACTGCGACAGATAAGAAACATTTGTCTAGTAAAGGGCGTTTCACTATTAATCTCGTTTTCTCGTTTGTAATTTGAAATGGCGCTTTTGAAGCTTTAGCTCCAAGTCGTAAAAGCGATGTAGGCTAGTGGTTTTGACACTTGATTGTTTCAAGATTTCTTCAACAAGAAAAACAGCTAAGCACGCGGACGCACTCTACTGCACTCTGGCAAACTTTGATAAAAAGAACTGACAAATACGAAAATGATGACAATGAATCAACATCGACTAAAAGATGAGAAAAAAAAAGTTATGATTGTTACAATATATTTTATAAAATATATTATGCCAAGAGATGAGAATTTTACAACGTTATATAGGAAATTGGTGTTGAAATCTTTTCGCTCAAAAAATGTTTCCGTGCGGTATTGACTAGTGATAAAAACATAAAACGATGTCATCTGTCTATTTAAAGTAAATAATGGCTTCCCTTTCCAGTTTTACAACTGTGCGGTTTTAGTAGCATACTTCATAAATTTAAACTATATTCACCTAACTTCAATAATTATCCCAAAAATAACATCCCCAGCCAGTAGGTAACTGCGAAAGATTAATGATAAAATTTACCTTCGTTCTTCGTTTTCTTCCTTTAAAATGAACTGTCCTTCAAGGAAAAAATAGGCCTAAAACTTCGCTTCAAGGTGCTCCTCTGTTGTGATTAGAGTTTGCTGAAGTAGCCAATATTTAACTAGGATAATCTTTAAAATTATATTTACAGGGCTAAACTTTGTAAAATAAAATGGAAAATCCTATTTAGGAGGCATTGTGTAGTCTCTTGTTCTATAGTAAACTTACACTTACACCATTGTCTTGCGTATTTTGCATGTAACGAGCGGGCAGTATATGGGGTTGAAAGAGTTTTCCAGTTTCTGACTTAGAAGGACTTACTGATTTCAAAGACATGAAATCATTACATTATGGTCGATTGTCGTAATTTTTAAGGCTAAATGAGAGTGACAAATTTATCGAGAATTATTTCACATGAAAGCACAGCAGGAAGGGTTTGTGACCTATGATTCTTTTCTGTCAAATAATTCTCTTGTGGATCTGATTTTGAAACGTCTGCAAAGGATATGAACGTTTATCGGAAATGATTGCTGGATCTGGAAAAATGTGGATGGTTTGAGATTACATTGAAATGATGCATACCAATTAAAGGTAAGCAAAGAAGAAAAGGCTGAACTGCGAAAATTAATCTTGAATGTTGATAGAAAGTTTAGATAAATTTGCACAGGCTCATTTCAAATTGAAATGGGGATTATTGATTGGTCGGTCAATGATTCTACTTCAAAAGAGTTTCATTTTATTTCTTTATGCAACATTCATGCTCAGTTTATCAAACAGAACAACAAGATGCGTAAATGCAGCTCAATTGGCTGTCAGAAGGAAATTCCTGAAAGAATACGGCTTTAAATGTTCGATTGGTTCCTTTAGAGGTATACACGTATCTCATTTAAACATAAGAAGTCTTTCTCGCTCCTGGCATTAAAATATAAGGGATAATTAAGTTACACACGATAAAAAGTATAAACACAGTCAGTATAGTGGAAGTTTTACATGAAATTTGTTTGCAAATATTCACTTTACTTTAAAATTTTATCAACAATATATTTGTTTTCTTATTTGATATAAATATTTTTCAAGTGTAATACTTCAAAGCTCTAGGTAGATTCCAAAATGCCCCGACAGTAATCAACACTACTCACCACTTATCTCTTCGTCTCTGTTTTTAAAACAACTAAAAATTAGCAAAAAGAAGTACTGCTTCTTATAAACTACATAGACTATGCGCAAAATAGTAAACATGTAAACTGTGGAGTAATTTTCAAAACAATGTTTCAATATATCACTTCAAGTCTGATAAACAGCCAATACTCCATTCATGTAAAC
>VICI01003759.1:0-12423 GCA_019593645.1 Akabosia matsudoensis
AATAAACAACTTATGCACATTATGCGGTAAAACAAGCTCCGTATATTGCCCAAGATGTCGACTTGTTGGATACTGTTCCCATGATCATCGACTTCAACACTGGGATCAACATGACAGAGATTGTGTTGCCGTCCATCCCGTGAAAATAAAAAAGTTTGGGCTAACCAAAGACAGAGCACTTTTCACAAGAAACTCGTTTAAGTCAGGCTCCTTGATATTTTTTGACTCACCCATTCTCCGCGGCCCTGACGATAGTCTCCTTAGTCCTGATGCGGTTCGCTATTGCTGTTTAACAAGTTCCAAACAGCGGTCAACTTGTATCACGTGCTGCTCTCTAGTAATGGATGGCCGTCTTTGTGCCAAATGCCAATGGCCAGTTTGTTCCGAGAAATGCTCGCAAGATCCTATTCACGCTCACAACGAATGTATGATTTTTCATGGAAAACCGGAAACAGAATTTCACCTAGTGAAGCCCTCCCGCTTTGTTTTCATTTTGCGATGTCTCCTGGCCAAAGAAACGGATTTGAAAACATGGAGCAAAATATTATCCCTTGACACAAATCCAATTTCGAGAAACTTGGAACGTGTAACAGACTCCAACAATCCGACGACAAGTGCCGAGCTCAAACAACAACAGGCAATTGAAAAGGACACTGTGACTGACGTAACGAACCATTTGCGACATTTCAATTTGCAAAAACGATTTCCAAGGAGTGTCGTCTCAAGGGTTGTCAGTATTTTAAACTGGAACGCTGTTCCAACCGAACTTGGCTCTCAAAAGTACACGAGCATTGTTTTCAAACCATAAAAAAAGCATTCTACTCTATATCATGTTCTATCGATAACCCCTTTTGATAACAGGGAAAACATGCTTCTTTATCCAAGAGTGACGATTGCCCAGCACAGCTGCACTCCAAATGGTCTATGGTCCATGCGATCCACATTCCAGCTATTTTGCTACGCCAGACTAGATATTGGTTTAGATGAGCCGCTAACTATTAGCCGAATCCGGGACGAGTCCCTTCTTTTATGCACCAAACAAAGACAACAGCAACTCCGCAGCGTTGGAATCCATTGCACTTGTGCAAGATGCGTCTCCCCGACTGAACTCAACTCTAACTTTTCAACAGTTAAATGCATCAACTTTGAGTTTTTTGACCCAGTCAAGGGTTGCATGACAGGGAACCTGGAGCCTGTTGACCCCTGCAACTCTGAAACCCTATGGCAGTGTCAAAGTTGCGGCTGCACGAGACCTGGAAAACTCGTCCAAAACTATATGACCAGAGTCCAACTGGAAATCGATGAGTGTAAACAGTTTACGTCTTGTTTGAAGTACAAAGAGGTTAACTTTTCGAAAGCTAAATGCCTGTCGGACCTGCTCGGACTCAAGAAAATGATTTCATTGATAAAGCAGCATGAGGGAAAAACGCTCCATGAAAATCATGCTATTCTCTTCCACGCAAAATGCTTCGTTGCCAAACTAATCTCGGAAGGAATCTTGCAAGTTTTTCATCTAAATGTGTCCATCGACCAGGGGCTATCTGAGATGCTTATAGAAGCTGCAAAATATGTAGTTCAACTGTGTGAGCAATGCTTATCAGTCCTATCTATAATTCTACCTGGATTTTCACTTATCTATGGTAAGAGAATGCCTAAACTGAAAATTAAAGTTGTTTTGCTACAATTTTTTTTGCGTTTTTGTAGGTGAATTGCTTTATCACAAGCAGTTTTGTCTGGGCGTCTTACTTCCAGATCAACTCTGTCGACAAAAGAATTCTTGTGATGGAAAGAATGTTCTTGAGTTTCGGAAAGACTTTGAAAACGCCAAAAAGACCCGTGAGAAGGCCCGCTTTGTCCTTTCATTTTACAGAGACAGGCCAGGGGTCACGACAACTTTGGAATCTATGAATTTAGATGAGCTGCTCTACTCAACCATTCAAAAGAGTCTTGACAAGTGTGATCCAACCCCGAGCTCAGGTCCAGCTTCAGGAAAAGTAACTACAACTTCGGCATAAAAAATATTATTACATTGTTCCTTTAAGAGCACAAATTAGTTATTACAAATAAAGTTCACGAAATATTACAACTGTTCTGCTGACATTTCAATATTAAAAGCATTCAACGCTGTTTGACACAATTTTGGTAATTGGCGCGCCGAGCCAATGTCGTCTTTCGCAACCCACGTGACGTTTTATTTTCTTCCATAGTTTAATCCGAAGTTATCGAATCGACCGTGTCATTCCAAATTCGTTTGCTAGTCTGAACTGAACTTAAGGAATAAAGACAGTTCCAGTAGCGCAAAAAGTCAGTAATTAGTTTCTTAGAAGTGCAATTTTCTCAAAATACTTGCGTCAGGTACTAACAATTCAGGAGAATACGGGGAATACGAAAGTGTATTTGACTAGCAACAGGAGACACGGGAAACACCACAAAAATGTAAGTGCATTTAAAGTTATTGTCAATTATGTTATTATATCCTATGGTTCTGTGAATCATTTCAAAAAATTCCCAATAAATTCGCGTTTGTTTCGGGCAATCGATCATCAACCATTGTTTCGGTTATTCTGTTTATTTGGTCTCCCAGGGGTGTTACTAGACGTATTGGCTATGGTATATTAGACGAAGAGTACCGGGCCGTTGAAAGTTGGACACAGACTACACGTCAATTGGAAATTATGTCGCAATTAATTTATGGGGGAGACTATCGACAATATCGACCATCAGTTTCCCCGAACAATCGCCACTTGCAAGCTGTATTAGCGGAAAATGCTGCAATGGCGGAGGTGCAGGCGGCTGCTGCTGGTCGGGTTAATGAACGTGCCTTGTTAAATGAGAGTGCTGGAAGCACCTCCTCGTCCTCGTCATCATCGGGGAGCGGTCATATGGTTACTCCACGACCAGTGCTAGCGTAAGTCTTATTACTACCATATGATACGCGGAGATTATTGATATGTAGTGGTACTGACTGTAGCGTGGAATTAATTTTGAATTTTCATTTGGAATACATTCTTCTAGACGGTCCCCTCTCACTCTTCCTGTTACTGTTGGCTCGGATGACGATGATGAAGTTTCAGCCGACGATGATTTTCGTCTAACGTTAGTTCATTCATCTAGTTGAAACAATTTTGCATCAATATCCTCCATTCGAATAATTGAATATATGTATTTGGTTTGATTATCCTAGCAGAGATTACGTAATCTATAGGCCACCGCCACAGCTATTGGCGGCGACTCGAAAAGCAGCGGCTGCACAATCCAAGGAAGCAGAAGCTGAGAAGAACAAAGAAAATGTTGGACACAAGACAGCTGAAAAGGTGAAGGAGACGAAGGAAGATGATGCTCCCGAGGGTTTCCGCTGGGTTCACATTGAAATTGTTTGAAATATATTGAACTTAGCATTCCAACCAAGTAGCTCATCACGTGGGAGGAGGTCATCTGAATTGTTTTATGTCTACTGAAGCTAGGTTTCTTCCCTGAATTGAGTTAGGTATGGGGTTTACCTTTGTATTGAAAAGGAAGATTTTCGGGACAATTAGTTAGCGACCTCTTTTCCGTGTCTTTATGTTCCTCTTGTTGGTTCAAGAAGTTATTGAAATAAAACTAGTAAATTGTTCATTTTTTTGGTTTTAAATTTCCTTATGCGTTTCTTTTATTTTTATTCGTTCTCATGTCTTGTGTACTTGTTTTTCTTCATAATATATTTTCTATTGTTCCCTGAATAACAATGCATTAAACTTTCTGCTCTTCTCATTTCATAACTTTGAAACACGGTAACATAATTAAAACTGTTCACCTGAGTGAGAGCTGCAAACTGCAGCTGAATATAAAATTAAGTAAATAGTCAATCCTATGTGCTGAAGCACTAAAATGTACCTTTTTTCACGTTGTCAAACTAAAACTAAATAAACCTTACAAGCTACACTAACCCTAATTAAATACTGCAAGTCATTGATTTTCTCAATTGTGTTGTACAAAAACTAGTATTTACACCTACTTACAAGTTACATTACAACCATTTCAGAATAAAATACAAAAAAAACTTTGGTCCTTTTAACATGCAATAAACAGTTTCATTTTCATTCTAAGTCTACTCAAGTATAAAAAACGTTGATATGATTTTGGAGGAAGTCTAAGTGCACAATTGAGATATTTTCTGGTGTAAAGTATTCATGATTTCAGACTGTTTAATCTTCCATTGACATTCTGTCGTTGTATGACGAAGTGGATGATGCAGACGAAGACGTAAAACTTCCAGAACTACTCGTTGAGGTAGATGTGCCTGAGTTTTCACTCCTGAAAAAATTAGTCAGAAAGAAGATATCAATTAGAATCGATTTTGGATAACTTAAGATTTCATATATTGAGGTGACATATAGTTTTGTAACTTACATGTTTGTTGAAGTGTTAACACTTGAATGAGGATTGCTGTTGCTGCTACTACTGTGCATAGAAGAGTGAACTTCAACCTTCAACTTGGCGGACACTTTGGTTGTAGTAGAGTTGTCGAAAGTTTCAACAACAACTTGAGGCTGTACCACGATTTCAGCGCTCCTAGAATATTAATAATTAAAAAATATATTAGTAAACTGTTTGATTGATTCGTGAGTAACCAGATGTAAGATATTTTTTATTCGGAAAACATACCTTCGAGTAGCAAATGAAGTTGGCTCCTCAGTAATAGTGGATAAGCTGTGTTCACTGGGCGCTCTGTTATGTCCACCACGACTGGAGCCGTGATATGAGTTGCTTCTTGAGTTGGATCCTCTGAAACTGTACGGTGGGGGTGGGTAGTTACCACGAGAAGAGCTTTTTCCACCGGTTCTGTTACTGCCACTACTCCTTCCCCCGGATCTTGAGTTGCTACCTCTTTTTGGTGTGGGGGAGGGAGTGAGTGGTTGAAGAAATGAAGGATCTTCATGTGATAAGCCCACGAGCCATGACTGGGGCTTTAATAACGCGAGTAATACTGGGACGAGTAATAGTACATTCAACAGTGAAAAGAGTGAAGAGAGTGCCACCAGAAGAGTGAAGTGGGTAAAAATGAACGTGAACTCTGGTGAGTATAGTATTAAAGCTGTGAGCGTAATTAATATCAGACTTTGTACGCAAGGTGGTCCCACTAGGGTAAATGAGACGGAACGTCGGACAGATACTGATCCCGGAATGCAGCAGAAAGCCTGCAAGGAAGAATAGATTGGATTAATACATGTTCCAGGGTGTGGATTATAAGAATATTCATCCAACTTATGAAGCTTACAACTTACCACAACAATTTGTACAGTGGGAAAAACGACCAGACTAACTCCTAACAAAGCGATTTCCACCGGTAGTGCGTTTAGACCGACTCCAAGCCAGCCAATCGCACCTGCTATTTGCATTAATGTGATTGCTGCAACAAGCAAGACCACAGCAACAGGTCGGAAAGAAAATCCGAGGGAGAAAAATAAGATCAAAGACACGGTGCCAGCAGCCAACCCGATTACAAGGGCTGAATTGATCGGCAGCGTCAAGTATTGATCATAAAATCTGAAAGGGATTCCCCAGGGGAAGACTGGAAGACCTCGAGCTTCAAACTTGGCACAGATTCCTCTAATTTCCTTTACGAAAGCTAGGACCTGTGATTCTGGAATTAAAATGAAAGGCAAATTAGTAAATCTAAGACGTGTATGAAATAAATCCCGTAAAACAGAAGGAAAAAGGTTGAAACTTACCTTGATCATCCTCTTGTGATCCATCCTCCTTAGATGTCCTCAGCAAGTACGAAATTTCAGCATACTTGATCGGAGCAGATTTTGGAATTTTCAAGTCCTTGTCTTCTGGACTGTGAACCCAATTCCTAGGCTCTGGTTTCAGATTGGATGCAGTTGATCCATAAGCCAACGGATCGTTCCAAGCCCATGCCGTTAAATACACATAAAATGCACGTGAGTTGATAACTCCCTCAGAATCAACCAGGCGATTGGACGGAAGCTGTGTAATATCAACGGGGTGGTCGACATGTCCTGTTTGCACTGCAAGTTTCCAAGCTAGGATTCCATCGGCGCTGGCTTGATCAGTCCAACCCTCCTTGTGAAGTAAACCTAACTTCCATTCCTTGTCTAGAACACCTTGTAAACGGATCAGCCATGACCTAAATACAGAGAGCCACATTGGAGGAACTCCGCCGTTGTCATCTCGAATTACCCAAGGCAAACCACTCATAGTTTCATGGAATTTGTGAAGCAACCTGTGAAAATTAAATCAACCGTTAACTACATGTTTTTTACTGAAAAGTCCTCCTTAAGGTCACTTAGAATACTTACTTCTGGTTGTTGGGATAGTCAAAGTTGGCTTTTGTGACTGCTCTAATATGATACACCGGGAAGAGCTTTCCTTGAGCTGTAAGAAATTCCCATTCTGAGGAATGTGATGGAACTACATCAGTAATTGGCAAACCAAGACGGAGCTTTGTTACTCCAAGCGCTGATACACTTATCCATATCACATACAACAGTACCGCAAATCCCTAAAATAAGATAAGCAAAAGTTAAAACATGTTCAATCTTTTGATATTCTCGTAATTGTATTTCAAATTATAATAGACGCCAACTTACACTAAACCACTTCCAGTCCACGAGTTCGATGTATATCGTTGGCCATGATTTGCCAGAGCACTTTTCCAAGCCGTCATCCTCTTCAAGTCCCATTTCCAGGTCAATGTCCTCATTTTTAACTTCATTGTTCTTTTCATTGTTGAGCAAGTTACAATATTGTTTCTCTTGGCCAGTTTTATCGTTGTTTAAACTAACATTGTTGTTCTTGAACGTATTCATAGGAGTTGCTCGAAGAGAGCCAGAGGTATTGTTGTTCTTCCCACCAACATTGGTCACGGTCACAGTCTGCGAGTTTGTATTTGCTTGTGGCTTGGTTTTTTTCAAAACCAATTGGCAAAAAGCCGGAAAAACAACCAGCAGTGCTAACGATCCAATAGCGAGAAATATGGCTCCCTAAACAATTAAAATACACAGAAATTAGTAAAGATGATTTATTACTTGCAGTTTTTAAACCTGTACAAGATCACAGGTTATTGAGCTTACCTGAAGAGCCAGTGACCTTACGGCTGGGATTGGAAAGAAGGCCCCTGCAACAATGAAACACGACGCCACCATAACTCCAAGCAGTAGAGAGAACCCATACTTTTTCAGAGTAGTTTTAGCTTCGGTTGCCTCATTGAGTTGGGAATAAAGAAGAACAAAAAACACTTGGGACACTAGTGCCATTGCCAAATATGGAAGAACTTGAACTACAAATACAAACAAGAACATAATATTAATAAGCTTGTGTACACCAGTAAATTGTATTTGCAATGGAGTGTCTTTTGGAAGCATTCACGTACCTGATGCTACATTAAAAGGTATCTTTAAAAAGGCACACACTCCACAACCAGCAGCCGTTCCAAGAAGTGCAATCGCCGAACCTCCAACGGTTAAACCAATACGTACTTTCGGACTAATAGTCTCCTTGCCTCCATCAAACACTAGGCCAACAACACATGCGGAGATCGTAACACCTGAAAATGGAAGGAATATTAGTAATGTTGGCTAGAATTCCAAACAATGCAGGCTGAAACAGCGAAAGCGCTTACCGATAACACGAATGATCCCCGATGTCCATGAAAACTGGGAGGCACTCTCTACAACTGAATCCAGACCAGAAGCAGTGAACGAGTAAAAGTTGAACTGGTGACTGCGATCGTCATCTACGGTAAGATGGCTAACTTCTTCGGCAAATCTTGTCTGCCAAGCTGTTAAAACAGCTTGTGCCTTTGCCTCAGTCCATTCGACATGATTCAAACGCCAAGTCTCCCGGAAAAAATCATACAACTCAGAGGACGACATCAATTGCACAGTTGACATAAGACCACCGGCCCTGTTTGTTGAAGAAAGATTTATGTGTAAGTACAGGCTACCACAGACACCTCTGTTACCACTTTACGTAGTCGCTAGGATGTTTGACTTACTTCACTATGTGTCCAGATTTGTTATGGACCGGCCCACCGATAATCAAGTCAGGAGCCCAGTGCATAAATCTAGGTGCAAACCCGTAACAGCCTTGAGCCAAAATGGATGACACATCTGGAGGCGTCTCAGCGCCTTTGTTCGGGGCTGTTATCGGACAGTCCTTGTCCTTTGGATCCAAACACGGCTTTTCTTGATACCCAGTCCCAATTCCAGCCCTTTTCATGAACCCTTCTAAGATTTCAAAGACAGCAATATGCGCCTCCCCGGCCTGTCCAGCCATTCTTGCCTTCATCAACAACTCTTGTGGATTCAAATTTGTCCATTTCAAACTCGCCCCAAAAGGTCCAGGTATTTGAATAGGAAAATCTGGGCCCAACAACTTGGATCCTTCCCAGAAGCAGTCCAAAGGTGTAATTATGACACATGGAAAGACTTTCTCAAATATTTGATCGATGAATTGAACATCAAACGTTGGGATATTTGCAGAGTAACATAAATCTTTCATATTCCATGTTCTGTAAATGAATTTAGTTAAATTAGCTCCCAAACTCCTCAATAACCCATTAATTTAGACTAAAAACGTAAGAATAACTTACACATCATAGAGATCAACGGTCACGGATAAAGCTTTTTGAAGTACTTCTAAGTGTTCCAAGAGCGCCTTGGAGTTTAGCATTGAATGATGCGAGTTGGCCTTCGGTGTTTGAATTAGCATTTCATTCGTATCTGTCGTCAGACCAGATACTTTCGAGACATAGTTTAACTCATGAAGAAGGCGACCAGAATCTGTAAACAAAAAACACCAGTCACAACATGATTAATGATGATTCCAGTGATGGTAAACAATAAGAGAGACAAGGCTGGTTTGCGATAATGATTTTAATATATTTTTTCGTGGAACAAACAGCGATAATTAATGACTTCTCTCTTCTTTTCTGTGTCTCTTCCTTGATTAAAAAATCTTGCTAATTCATCCCTTCCTCTATAGAAAAAAACTGCTTACCAGGTGTCCACAGGGATGCGAGCGTAGTATCCAGCCGAATATTCTGGATGCCTACACAAAGAATGGCGAGAGAGACGATGCCGACAAAGATAACAAGGCCTCCTCGTCGCCCTGCCCATTTTCCGACATGCCCCAGTCTCCTCTGCGACTCTCCTCTAACCCATAAGCCAACTTTGCTGCCACGGGCTTTCCCCTGCGAAAAAAAATGTCACCAATCAATCAACTTGTTATTTTCAAAACTTATTCATAAAAGTAATCATAAACAGCTATTTAAATTGCTCTACAACATCCGCGGGCATAAATAACAGGAGCAGGAGAGTGTGTATTTTGGTAACCTTTCTTTTACACCAAAATCGTGTTTACGCAATTACGACCACTCCATGAAAATGTTATCTCTGCTCTGTCGCCTTTCCGCGCAATCATACCTTTAACCTAAATTTCCTTTTTTTGGAATCAATAAAAGTAATTCATTTCAGAAGAGGTTTATGACGCTCATTTAATCGCCAAAAAAGAAATTTCATTTTTGGGTAACAATAAATGACCACATGGACCGCCAGACATCACCACGAAAATGTCAAAACAGTGTAAAACCAAAGAAAAGTCAAATGATGATGCCATGTTCTGATAAAAATGGAGTAAGAAACATAAACATCCTCATCCTCATAACGGAAGTACTCAAAGGTAAGGTCATACAAGTGTGGACTAGTGTGGAGTGTTACGAGGAGCAGTTAGTCTTGTGCGCGCACAAATAAAAGGAAGTATTTATCATTCACAAAAGTTATACACAGGCCCTTTTCAATAGCTCATAAATCATAGTCGATCATCATCCGAAATTTTTTTCTACCTTTTTTTCGCCACTTGCAACAAGCTAAACAGCATATCATCAGATAAGCGTTTTTGGTGTGTTGATATAGTACAGAATACTTAGAACCTTTATCTTATCATTGCATCAAAAGGTAGCTTATCTCGGAATTATGAAATTTCAAAATTTTCTTAACTAAAGTTTGCTATTGACTGAGAGATTTATGATAAAAATATTCCGATTTCCTAGAGTGAAATAATAAAACTGTAGCAGGTCGCCAACAAAGATTTACTTGGAGTTACGTTATGCAATAAGAAAACCATGTATTGGATAGATAAGATTTTATACCAATGTTAACACAATACAGCAATATCGTATCCATAATTCCGTGTATAAAAAAGGCTATCGCAAAATAAACGCGAGAGGACCACACACATAGAAAACCATCTTGCGACAGAAACACTTTCGGTTTAGAACTTGCTGGACGTGTGTAACAGCCAGAAATTCACCCTATTTTCTTTCACAAACGACAAAAACAACTATTTTTTAAAACCACTATCTTAATGTTTAGTACTTTTCGTGTTTAGCGTAATATTAGTTATATTTTATTGTTGGATTCCAACCTTTCTAATATATTTTAAACCGAGGTGGGCATCCGCCCAGGCAGGAAACGGCTCCAAACTTCGTTGTTTCATTTAGGAAGTTTTTTTTATTGGCGTCTGACCTGCCTCCGTTTTGGTCAGGTCAGCCCACACACACTCTCTCTCTCACACACGCACACAAACAATCTTAACTATCTAATCTGAACCAACGTTGAACACGTTCTTGTCTTAATTATCACTAAATTATTCCTGTTGTTCGGACAGTTCACTTGAGTAATTTTATATTCAACCACCTCCGAAAAATTCAAACACTCTAAACATTTTCGAGTTAAACTCCTTGTGTTTTCAGACAGCTTTTTTATCATTTCACTTCTCGCTGTTAAATATTTTAATGGCTCGTCACAATTAATTTATTTTTCTTTTCAAAATCACTACTCCCACATCCGTATTCGTATTCCAACAAGTTGACTCCAGACGAACTTGCATTTGACAACACTATTTCTCCAAAATTCTCCAGTAGGGATCCGATAGACTCTCCTAGCATGTCTGACAAACTGTGTTATCCTTCGAGGAGCAGTTAAACTTTGACTCGTGAAATGGAAATGTGATGTTTACGCACAAAAAGAAATATTAACTTTTTTTTTTGTTTTCCTTCTTGATTCCAAGAGCAGTAACATTTGCGACCACGCGCGATCACTTTTCAGTAGTCAAATAAGACTAGGATTGAAATGGTTCGTGTGTTTTTCTTCTTTTTCTGAGGATTCAACTTTGGTAGCCTTTTAACAGAGACGAGTATTGTACGCATAGCCGAAATATGTTATATTTCTCTGTGCACCCAGTTTTTATACAGCCACCCGCAGCAACCCTTAGTGTCATATAAAAATGGGACACTTTCATCCACATCCCCCTCACAATGCAAAAAAAAGGCATAGGCACGTCTATCATGTAATGGTACTGTACATGTCTTCTAGTTAGGCACACTAAACATTAAGTCTTTTAGAAGTCATTTGCGAATGGGTATAGGATCTTGTTAGAAGGCACAGTTTTATTGCAGACTTGTAATAAAAATGATTGCGAAGGGATGTATTGCTGTGTTGCAATAAAGTGTGTGGCTCGAGGGCCCTTATTGATGATGATACTGTGCAGCAGCTATTCCTCCAGCAGCAAACAAACAACCAGAAGCAATCATAAAAGATGACCAACCGGAATATTTTTTTTTTCTTTTTTGGTTTGCAGTGAGGTCAGTCACGGTTGATGGACAACGGTTTGGTGGTAATTGCACCAAAATATTGGAGAGAAAAAAAGGAAGAAAAAAAAATTTGTGTGTGCCAAGCCGATGACACTGTTAAGTCATTAAAATTTGCTGCTACTTTTGACAAGTGTTATAAAAACAGACAACCTTGTACACAATTTTTATGCATGTCCACTTGAGATGTTTCCTTCCTTGTGGAGAGAAGACCAGTTATCCAGAGATGAACGCACAATAGGAATATATAAATATTATACAATTCTCGAGGGATAAACACGATAAAAGTTAATTGTTTAAGGTTTTATCCCTTGTTACTCTTAAACAGAGCCGACGATGAGGGCTAACAACTGTTTAAACTTGATGGTTGACGGTGTCACGCAATCAAATTTCTGTTTATACTCTTGTCTCGATCTGTTTATAGGTGTGTGTCTGGGTAAAGATAAACTACACGAGGACCTTACTGATAAGCCAAACTATCTTGGTGACTTCTTCATAGACACACACTGCTTCTGGACTCCCCCAACTTTTGCCTATGCACACAATCCTAACTAGGTAAATAAAGTCAATGTTTTGTTAACAAAAATAGAACGTGGTTGGGAGCTCAATATTTGAATAAAAAATCAGCAGAATAAAAAAAGAAAAGTCTCGTGTAAACAATCAAATATCACACTTGATAATGTCTATTCAAGTGCTTTCTCTATCGTCTCAAAACGATATGTAAATATGTAAACAAAAACAATACTTTTTGAAATGACAGTAAAAAACAT
>VICI01003760.1:0-12422 GCA_019593645.1 Akabosia matsudoensis
GTTCTTCCCTATAAATATCAAAAAGATAAAAACGCTTTTAAGCAGCAAGGTTCAGGACCTTGGTTCAATTATTGATTACGCGATGGCTATTCGGAGCTCCACCATTAAAAGAAAATTAGTGACGGTTTCGCTCAGAGTACATTCTGACAGTATATTCAATCAATTAACAATCGGTTTACGAAGAAAATAGAGGCATATTCACGCTAGAGCAATGCAGCTCTAACATGAGTAGCGTGCATGATTTCTCGTATCGCTTTTATGTTTGGGAGTTTACAATGCACATTTAACATTAGTACTTACTTTGACGAAAACGTGCATTCTTATAAACATACTAGTTTTCCTGAATCAAGCCATTCACTTCTAAATATCATTCGTACTTTCAGATGGCTGTACTGAACATGTTTGATTAGAAGAAAAGTATGGTGAAGAAAGCACCGAAAATCTCCTGTGTTCTTTAGCTTTGGTAGGATGCATTCTTGCATGCATGAATAGGGAAGGACGAAAGAAAGGAGATAAGACCCTCACTAGCTCCGATACGATAACTAATAGATAGAAAGAAGGGTACAAATGATGGACATGGAATTTCTAACAGAATCGTGCATTCTTCAAATTTGTTTTACGAAAAGTACAGGGTCAAAGAGGTTTTTTGTATTCTCTTATACTCTCATATTCGACTTTCTCTGAAATAACAAAATGCAACAAAAACTTGACTTTTCTCTGCGTCCACTTGCATAATCCTGATTGCTAGAATGTGAACAGGGACAATGTCAAATCAAGAAAACCTTGGATGCAAACGACAACACAAGATGTAAGTGAAAGTACTATAAGGAACAGAAAGGAAAGACAAGGATATTGATTCCTTGAAGCATTCATCGATTTCCTTTTTCCGTTGCCTTCCTTTCATACTTCATACAAGTAATAGTCCGTAGTACACAATTGAGTGGGTGTGGAGGATACAGAGACATTTTAGAAAAAGGAAATACCGCGATTTTGTAGTACTATGAGCATCATTGTAAAACAAGAATGAATCGAAAAACCTTTTTTTGTGCTGTGAATGGAGAAACTTGGGAAAAATCTCATGTGTGAGTGCATAAGGCTAACTATTTTCTACCACCTATATGTAGTTGTCCACAGACTACATACACGAGTCCACAATGCAGGCTGGCATATTATATGGTGCATATAAGAATGGGCTCAATGTTTTTATTCAATAGTCCCACTGAAAATGCACACGTGATCGTGCTCGCATGATCTCGTGGTGCTTCAGGTGTGTATAAGTCCTTTCGTGTTTTGAAGGCCATGCATGCCGTTTTCAGAAAGAAAAAGTTTGATGTGTACTATAAACTATCATATCCGTCTTTTTTGCACTTGAATCTTCAAACTTTCAGAAATGGGGGGATCATTACCAGGGAAGTACTGTTACAATGAAGACACCACTGCTCAACACATTTTTCGTCACATTGTAGAATGAATATGGTTTTGGTTTGTGAGCTCGCACATGTACAATAGACAGAAAATAGGCTGCAACGTGGAATATTTTAGAAAAATCACAATTGGCTGGAAAAGAAAAAATGATCGAGGATCCAGAAATAGTCCCGAAAAAGAAATGACAACCACCCGTGAGATTTCGTGCTCTTATACTCGAGAAAAAACATATGCTTTAGTTGAGTGTAATAATAATAATTTTTTAACTGGTGTGAGTTCACAGCCGAACAGTTGGATTTCGAGGAACTATATGTGAATCCGATGCATGCATATATATACATAGTAAGGTTGGCCGATGCATGCTCATTGAAACTTATTTGATTCAGTTGAATTGAGTGACTATTAACATTTCACGTATTTATATCGACACATAAGATTTCTCGGTTTTTTATGCTTATGGATAAGAAAAGTCTCAAATAATGAAAATTATTTCAAACCCTTAAGCAAGTGTCATACGTCAGTGCTTGTCCAAAATTGCATTATTTTTTGCATACATTATTTATTTCTTGATCGTATCTCTGGCTCCAAAATTCCTACTACATTCAATATTGACCTTAAAACTTTTTCAATAAACCAAACTATGTAATGCATGAGTTCGCCTCCAAAATATGAAACATTTATTGTCGAGCATCCGGAAAGACCTTCCATACTTATTTGCTCCATAGGAAAGTCGGTCGAATTGCAACTGAAAGCTTTTAAATGTGATAGACGATGTTTTTTTCCATCCTGATTTTCAGATTTGCTCTAAAATTGCACAAACTTCTATCCTTGTGTATTTATTTATTGAACGCCAAGTCCTTGAGAAAGTATTTGAATTTTGCAAAAAATAAAAGAGGGCTGTGTTTTCCTTTCCTAATAAAATTAAAATTCAGGCTCGGCCTGTAAGGCGCAGAAGGTTAAACAGGTTTAATTAGGCTCACCAGTATTTTGTAAGGCTCAACAAGGCTCATCATTTTATCGTTAGGCTCAATCAGGCTGTTTAGGCTTTGGCTAGGGTTTGGTTTGGGTTTGGCTAGGTTTTAGATAGGTTTTCGTTAGGTTTCAGTTAGGGTTTGATAAACATTTGAGCCTTCAGAAAAGCTTGAGCCTGTTTGAGCCTTCGGAACAACAAGTTAGCCTGATTGAGCCTTACAGGCTCAGACCCTGAATATCTATTTTATTAGGAAAGCAAAACACAGCCGAAAAGAGAATCGCTGACGTCATGAAGAAACTGCACCCACACAATAATTTATGGTAAAGGTTGTTGTTATCTGTCGTAATTAAATGCGTACACACAGTAAACTATAACTACTTCATGCTGGTAGAAGCGAGTGAACATATTACTGCCGAGTTCAAAATGATTCATAAAATTCCCATCCATCCCAAGTTTTGAGGTAAACTACCACTTACTATAGCTGTCTATGACAAACGAGCTAGATGATGGAAAGAGGTATTATCCAACATGAGACGAAGTCGCTGGAAGTGACTCTAGCTGCTTGATGGAAAACGTAACTTTTTTTCTCACACACAGTTAGACCATACGGCAAATTATGAAATGCAAGTCATGCGTTCCTTTTCTTGCCATAGGCTTACTCTCTGCCTTCTCCTCCGTTTCATTAATGAGATTAAAAAGGAATGTAGCTCATTTTCTCAAGATGTGTTCGCTTTTCCTGTATCCTTTATCTTCTTGTTCTGACTTCCCTTCCTTTTATAAACCCTTTTTACGCATGTAATCCATTCGGCGACGACGGCTTTTGTGCAAGGTATGAATGCCTAATTAGAACAAGTTTCGCATAAAAAGAAGACTTCCTTCATCATTCCTTGTTAGAAGCACAACTTGGGGAGTACGTGCAAACACGATGATGTAAAAAGCCTTTCTTTTGTGAGACTAATATAAAGGAAGAAAGTTAGGTGTTTAATAATACGGCAAGTTAAACGTCTTGAATAGAATTTTTTTCAAAAGGATTTACTATTTAAGGAGCAGGAAAAACTGCAACACTTAACTTTCGTTAAAATGAACATTGCGAAGTCTCAATTTTCGTAGAAGATGTACATAGGGTTTCCAGAACATCTTTTCTTCCAAAAATCAATTCGGCTTGATATGGTGAAAGTTGTTGACCCCTAAAATGATTCTTAATAAAACTTGAAAGTATATTCATTATATGACAGAGAGTATGCCTCTTTTTATGCAGTAGGAACATGACGTTGCAAGTGGTTCGAAAATCTTTGGTCAATTACAAGAATTGGTATTTCATGTACTGTAAACTTTGCATAAGATTCTATCGGATAAATCCCAGCAAACAACTTTTGAAAAACAGAAATAACTCTTTCCTGTATCATACGGTATACGGTATTTTACACCAGTATTACTTGAATCCAACACATTGAGAAAAAGTTTGGCTATAATAGAATGATGATGAGCTATACGACTCTGAAAAAGATAATCCAATACTGCTGCTACTGCACTGCTAAAAGTAAACTGTATTACTCATGAAATCTGGTGATGCCCATGAGAAATTTTCTCCGTTCTCTCCAAAATCGTTTTCCTCCGGGACTGTCTTAAACTATAATCTTCTACTTTAGCAAAATCTGTAATAACAGTGAAGGATTTCGCTTCCTCTAAATAAGGTGCTGTGCAGTACTGTAGTGGGGCGCGAGGCTAGTCAGTTAGCAATTTATTTGTGTTGTACGGTGGTGTGTAAGTAAACTTGTAGCATGTGATGAGTTGGAAGATTGTTCTTATGATCTCCTCGCGTTCTCGTTTGTTTCCGCACATTCAGTTACAATTTGAGTCCCACTGCATATATCATTCATGAGAAGGATTTCCGTAAATTTATTACGATTACTGGAAAACTTAGTCAAGTGTTTGAGTCATATAAGATTACGCCGTACTCCAGAGAGACGTGTAACCTGAACTTTTGCTGGTAAGGTGTACATCTGGAGTGTTCCTACCCATCTTCCACCCATACTTGTCGAAACTGCCATTCCATTAGGCTGAAGAGATTTACAAGTAAAAGCTGATTAAAACAGTGGCGTTCTTAGTAGTTCACAATGCCGTGAGGATTTTGTTATTCATTCCAGAAACAATTCTACTTTATCAACGATCAAGTTACAAGCTATACTTAGAATCGATAGAGAAAGCTTCACAAACAAAGCGATCTTTATGCACATAGTTGATAGGCTTTTAGTAAACTATTTCTGACCAAAATTAAACTAATATTTTTATCTTTAACTTTGTGTCTAGTCATATCGTAAAACACGCGATCGATGAATTCAGAATACACGGTTTCTGTGAACGTTGCGTGGCCCAGATTCCCTCCGTCTCTAAAAATGGATGAACAGCGGTTATGAATGTTCGCTCCACAATAAGAAATCATCTCCGTAAAATAGAAACCACTATTAACCGTTTGCGTCATTTGCTGGTTCATATTTCATTTGTATTGTATGTGGTCGTAGGGCTTCATTTCAATCCGCGGAAGTGATTTTTGCCAAAACCGCTCATATACCTATCAAGGTTATCCTTTTATTCTTCATATCTTCATCTCCACTGCCTCTGAAAAGAGTTGAATGGTGAGGAACTCGTGAACGCCGGCGACGGAGACCGCAGTTTTTGTAGGAAATCTTTCTTATGATGTGCATGGTTGGTATTTCACCTAATTTATCTCCTGCAGAACGACAAAGTACCTTTGTGCTAGGAAAGCAACCGTTTTTGCAAACACTGAAAACCGAGTGGTGCCACGGTGCTGAATACTCCCTCTATGTCCCCTTTGAAAGGAAGGATGCTCGTTAATTAAAATTTATGTACATGTTATGGTGTATTGTCCGTGTTGCTTCAACACTACTTCATGCAAAATGCAATGTCATACAAAACAATATAAAATTGAGCAACGGAACAGGCATTATATTCTTCCTCGCTTACTTCCAGCACTCACTGGCTTCAGGCTTCATACTCAATAAGAAAGCGCTCAGCTAGTGAAAGCTGAAATATCGCCATACCTTAGAAAATTGCCCATTGAAGAAAGCAAGGCGGTGGAAATGTCATCCAGCAGTTGTACCAAGGCTTTTAAACCCTCCCTGAAGACAAAATAATAGGTATAATAATAACGAAATCAGCTAAGCCGAAAGTAGGCATGTCGCCCGGTTGCACCATAAAATGTATTGATGTTTTTTTCTTTGGTCAACCTTGAAACTTTCTCAGCTTTGTTTAATAATAAAATCCGCCACAACGGTAAGCATGCTGTGCGTGCTTGCACAACTGAAAAGTAGCATTAAGTTGATCCTCTTCACAGCAAGCGAAAGCGTTTTATATCTTTCAAGAAAAAGCCACACAAGTGTGCTGACGAGCTTACCGTATGGTGGAGTTTTAATAACTTTAACTTGCGACAGATGCATCCCCGAAATTGATACGATGAAAGAGAAAAGCAGTTGAGATTTCAGTGTGGCACTACAACCACAACTTATCATCATGATATACTGTAATGCTAATGGTATTAAATAAACTGTATATTGTTTTCTTCTTTGTAGGTTTTACCGTCTATCGAGCAAGTAAACGGGAGCAATAAAACCTCAGATAAAGTCAAACCGATAAGAGAAAAGTAATGTATCGTCATGTATATTTCAAAGTTGTTTTTTTTTGTGGCTTTCACTTTCCCCACACACATACACATAACCAGACTGCATCGAAATCCCTTGAGAACGAGGAAGAGCGTAAAATGTATTAAAAACCCTCTTGTTCTGTGTCCCAAACGTTCGGCAATGGTCATTTGTTTCTGGGTTAGGCTCCCTGCCACAATACTCTCGCTTTTGTGCTTGCATCTCACTCAGTAAAAAATAGATTTGGTTTTTGGTGAGTGTGAGTCACAGTTGGAGAGGGACAGAATGANACAGTTGGAGAGGGACAGAATGAATGGATGATACAAGAGGAACAGACTTATTTATACATATTACATGGTATAGAGTCTATATATGGGCCAGTTATATCGAGTTTTTGTTTGCAAGTGTATGCTAGGCAATACAAAGACATTATGAAAGGAAATCTAAGAAACAATACATTTTGCCGTTTATGCTCCTATACCAAGCAAAAAGGAGACTCAGTGAGATTTTCTGGTGCATTGCGTTCGCCGTTATAAATGCCGCAGACGTAAAATCAGGAATAATGTGAGCACCAAACGGAATGACATGACAGGTATAGTCTACAAATCTAGATTATCCTCTTATTTCACATTTATTGACCATGTCCTTTATCTTTATTTAATATTATTGTTCTCTAGCTTTCCCCAGTAGGTTATGTTGCTGGAGTTTGAGAAAACTACGACAGCTTTGTGGGCACCTATTCGGGAAAGTTTTGTTTTGAAAGGATTTTCTGTTTGCAAGTAAACTCAAAACGTGGTCTACGGCCGCCCCCTCAATTTATGAAATGAGCTTTAAGAAAGAGCAGCCCGTTTAGTTTTGTCCTCAAAGTTTGAAAGTTTGAAAATTTCTACGTAATCTGTAATTAATGGGTGGACTTGTCTACTATGTATGTGGACGGTCACTTCTTTTGCATAATGACATTAATTTTGGTGGACCTTTTTAGAACAAGTTTCTTGGGAAAGTTATATCAAGCTTCACAGTCTCAAAAATGTACCGCTAACCGTTGCTCAGTCTGAACACGCCTTTTTGCTCTGCTCTGAATACATATCACATCATTTTTGAATTAAACAGGACTAATAAAGCAATCAAAAGTATATTTATGCGAAAACCTCCGAGCTCTTTGGAAATAGTTAAACTTTATGGCATTGGCCCAGTTCTCGAGAATGACAGAGCACAATTGTGCGAAATTTAGCTGAGCCATCATTTCTACCAACTGGAATCCCTACGGGAGCTGAATGCAAACGAGGAGGAATTCGCAAAATTGAGCACAGATGTTCTTCATCTGAAAAGATATTGAGGTGTATCTATTAAAGCTGATTACTATCTTTGTGCTGTGTTTCAATTGTAGATCACTCTATACACCAAATAAAAGTTTTTTATGTCTCCAGAAGACATTCATTTAGCTAGTTTGAGTCTCCGTTACTGAGACTGGTAATTACATCAATCTTCTATGCTCCGTATCCTAACCCCAAAATCTAAAAAAGCCAAAAAGAAAGTGCGCCAAGGATGTCAAACTGGTGATTTTGACAACTTTCTAGATTGCATAATTTTTGTTAGATTACTCGGAATTGATGATTATGTCGACAGCTTCACAATAACCATAAACTAGACCGTGTCGCCACGCCTGTTTGACCATTCGTGGTGTCTTATCTATTTTTAATTTTGTGCTTTTGCCTGACTAATATATTTTACTAATCGCTTTCAGGAAAAATTCAAAAAAAAAAAAAATTAATTCCTGTGCTAATGGTTTTGGTAGCATGCGTACATTTTGTGTTCATTGCAGGCGATGCCAGTCGGTCGGATTGCATTTAGTCATGGCACGTCAGTGGAATAAATGATGCTGTCGTTGTAATGAAATGTTTGAAATGTCCCCCTGGAATTAATTATTTTTATGTGCCATATCACCATTATAAATTCACCGAGAAGGAAATCTAACCCTTTCATTACAAACGATATGAGTAAGCAGCTCATGGCACACAATATAGTTTTGATTGGAGAAGCACGACGGGATGAAAGGGATAGTGATTGTGATCAACATGCGGTCCCAATTTGCATAACAAGAAAGATATTTTTGAGCATTACTAGAGATGGGTGCTCGGTGCCATCTTCTACCCTGAAGTGCAAGAATAATATCATGCTGTAAAAATGTAAATGAGAAAATACTGTACAAGACTTGACAAGAGAAATGAAAAGAATCGGATGTTGTATAATGAACTACAAACGGCATGTGCTGCTTGTTGTTTCATTGTTTGTTTCCACATTTTTTAATCTGACATCAGAGCACATTATAACCGTTTTGATTGTTGATTGAGGAGGAGACAAGATTGACTAATCTTGTTCGATATGAGACATAATCTTAGCAGTGGAGGGTGACAATTGCGTCACGCTATGTACCAATAAATCGGTGATCGGGAAAGAAAGGACTGGCAGTTATAAATAGCTTAAGAGCTATACTATAACGTACTACAGCGGTCGAACCATTTAACTCATTTTTAGACAGTGGAAGCAAAATCAGTGAAGTGAATGTGACCATTGAATAAGCGTAATTAAAAACAATAATGAAAATTCCATTGTGATCTCCCGTTAGTCCCGTTTCAGAAGCTTATATTTAACATGTCACGACACTTTGATACACAACCGGAACATTTTTACTCCGCGCCGAAGGTAACTTTAACCATTGTATGTAATGCTCAACGAACTTAGACATACACCTCCGTACTACCAATTTTGAGAGGATCTCTTAACATTTTATTGATTTAAAATAAACTTAAAGAAAGTTAAGCGTTTCGCAAATGCCCAAAAATTTCTTTCAACGGAAATTTGTTTTTTTTTCTGTTACATCAGACATTGTTTAATGAGTTTTGGAGTTGCTCAAAACGATACCGTCATTAGAAGAACCAAAAACGTTCAATTGGACTTAAAGTATATTCAGTAACCAAACACCAGTTTTGTGAACAAATCCTAATTGATGATGTTGAAGGTTTACTTACTATTGAATCAAGATGGGAGTCTTTATATGGAATTTAACAGCTATAACAGCGCACCGTTTCATTACCCAAAGAGAGCGTCGGAAAGGACAGCATCAAAGATGCCATAAAAGTAGTAATGGCGGAACGGACGGCATATTATTCACTCGCACAGACCCAGCACGGATCAGTTTTTCTTCCAGGGGTTTTATAGGTTTTCTCCGTATTTGACATTGTAAATGAGCCTTCGTCACAATCAATTACAGGGTCATTATGATAGACACCAGCCGAGCCATCGCCAAAAAAGAAAGTTGGTGTTTTTTCTCGTGTGAAACAAAATGGTTCAAAAGGTTGAACACATTTAGAGTTAGTGGCAAGATAAGGCGTGTCAGCCATCCGCCGCTGATTGCGTGCGCGGTTAACTATGTTCCTTTTCCTGCCCGACTCAATTCAGCAGCTTCTTCCCCACATACTTTTTTACAGTTCCGTCGTAAGACAGAACATAGCGCCATAATTATGTGCATCCTCATCATCGTTCCGATCATAGCATTACCACAGCTTTTCTTCCTGATTTTCTGTCACATTCAGGACAGACCTGCATGTGATAGGTGTAATTTACTTGAAGAAACAAGATGAAAATGGCGATAAATTGTCGTCGTTGTAAACGAGCACCAATTTTTTAATCCCTGTCTTATTCCAGACATCACCTCAGAGCTTACCACACACGCATTAGTACCAAAAGCCATCTCTTTTCAAGAACCGCCAACGAAAAGAAAATCGGTGATATTATAATAAGCGTTCGCTTGGTGCCAATTTTGTGAGGATCCTTAGATCCCTGTTACGTCAACGGGAAGCAAATAATCATCAGGAAATAAATGGAGGAGTTGCTCTTCCAGGGTTTTCTAATTAAAACTCTAAACTTTCTTCTTCACCCCTCAGTATTGAACTTAGAACAAGGGAGCTGCCCATTTTCTCTTGAAAACTTCATGTAAAACATCTGCTTTGACTATGCACTCATCATGCCTCCTTCCGTTCTGCGTGCACCCAAAAAAGTATCAGTTTCACTTATCTTGCAACAAACTAAAAAGCCCAGCTGGACAGTTTGTAGAATGCACTGAAATACGACGCTTTGCATGGTAAGGGTTAAATGTTAGCTGAATGCTCAATATACAGTGAAATCACAGTGTGACTTATGTCTGGGCTTACATTCGAAAGCCTTATTACTTCCACCCACCGAAAGGTTTTAAGTTTCATTTGTAGATTGTTTAACTTTTTGGGATGTTTTTTCTGAACAACTCCCATGAATGCAGATGTGAGCAAGTGACAAAAGAGTCCTTAATAATAGGAAGTGTTACAGAAACAATAATGAAATATCTAAAACAACTGACTTCTCTTTCAAGGGCGAGGAAGCAACAAAAACCATAGCCCCTTTTGGAGAAATTCCCTTCTCAAACTCACAAGTTGCACTCAGATATTACGCTCAAGAAAGTTGGAAGACAAGTTTCATACAATAATAATACTTTGAGAGTTTGGTATTTAGCATGCAAGAGCGAAAAGGATTTAATGGACTCGTTCAAACCTGATAATTACCCTGTTGTGCATTTGTGCACATATACAAGCAGGAAAGAAGACTGAAAACTTTGAAAGAAACTTGGATAAGACCTTTGTAGCCAAGTACAAGGCACACATTCCAGGCTACACAGAAAACACGTGCGTACAGTAATGATAAAACTCCTTAATATGAAAACATTAATATTTTTAGGTAAACACTTGTCGGTTTCTATTTTCTCTTGGAAAGTCACGAAAAATATAAGAGGAAGCAGATATTTGAAACATGTGCTTGACAAAATGCTCGTTTGTATTCGATAATGTTTTTGACTCAAGTAACTTGTAGCGATTATGCATGTTTATGTACAGAGCAGACCTAGGAATAAAGTACAAGGAAATCATTTCCGGAGTAAAAGGTTTTTTGTTCCTCTTTATGTACATAATGTTTAACGGAAAATAAGCCAGCCCCTTGAGTATCCGTATTCATTAAAGTTTTTCCTTGTTTGATGTTAAAAGTGAGAGACCTGTTTATATTTACATTTCCTTCTGGCAAACTTCTTTCTAGTAATTTTGGCTGTTTTGTAATTATGACTATTTGATTCATAAAATGAGTTTTCTCATAAAAACCACCCGACGCTAGTTTAAACAACAAAGTATTTCTTTACTAATGCCTATTTTACTAGAGTCACGAAGTCGATGTTGAAATGCGTAAGCAGGTATTTCTCCATTATTTTGGAGCCCTTCCTTTACGCAAAGACAAAGGGGATATTAAAAAACATTCCAGCTTCTAGGAATAAATTGTGCCAAATAGACATGATTTCTACATTCAACATTTAAAAGTTTCAAAAGGCTGTACTGGATCCTAGACATAGACTCCCTTATTTCGATGCTTTGGTGGGTATTATGCCTACGAGCAACAACGCCATACGTTACAGTTATAAAAATCCCAAAATAAGAGACATACTTCTTCTATTCCACGTTTTAATTTGTATTTATTCCTCCTCTTTCATTTCATGGAACAAGAACGCACAGGAAAAGTGTACAAATTAATTTGACTACTTGTATAATGCATATAAACCGACGGAGCTCTAACTTGAGAAGGATCGTAAAAGAGAAACGTAAGAATAGTGAATACGAAATACTGAGCCGCCGCCCGTTTGACTAATAATTTCAAGCTTGTATCTTCAAATTAGCAAAAAACGGAGCCTTCCGGAGATACTATGAACTGCAAGTTAAAGTTTTCGCGGAGAGGTAGGTGGTAACTAAAATGAATTTTTCCTTTATACATAGATGTAAGTAAACTGTCGGAACCAATGAAAATAGATGAGTACATGCATTTAATGCGAGCAAACAGAGAAAGTTTCCAGACATCCTCAGTAAAGGAAACTAGTAACTTTTGGGGAACCTTTTACTACATTGTACATAGTTAGGAGTGCCGTTGTTATAATATTTGTCTTTCTGCAAGTTTTGTGGTGGGACTACAAATCGTCACCGTGAGAATTTATATGCTTCAGATGTAACGCAAAAGCTTTTTTACTAATTTTTGGGAAAACTTTGCAAGAAGATGGACAGCAAAAGACACTATCAGGAAAAACTACGGGAGGAGCAAGGAAACAACGATTTTTTCTACTTTGTGCCGCTGCATTAAAAAGTACTTTTTTTATAAATCAATGTCCGTGACTTAACTTTCTACTACAACTTACAAGTATGAAGAAAATCCCACAAGGGGGTAATATATAAATTATGTGACAAAAAATCCACAATCTGCAAAGATGCCTTCTTCCTTTCTTTTGAACACTAGAAAAAGATAAT
>VICI01003761.1:0-12417 GCA_019593645.1 Akabosia matsudoensis
ATCCATGCTGACAACGAAGCTGTCAGGTTATGTGCCGGAGGAGCTGGTTTTATTTATATGCTATCCAACATGGATAAAGAAACAGGAAAATATATGCTTACCACGTTATAAACAAGTTTCTTGATGCCCGTGGAAAAAAGGGAAGAGTTGTGTGTTGCTGTACATGAATTTAACGATGGAAAAGAGTTAACTAGACAGAACAGTGCTATGCATTGAAAGGTTTGCGAGTAAGTCCCCGAAAGGAGTTTCCACCCGACATGGAGAACATACACGCAAGACAGCATTGTATGCACACCACCCACTTACACTTCAATTCTTTTGTGAATGCGAGTTGGCAATGCATGGATGGCATGGAAGCAGAGAACCTTAAACTTGAACACCTCCTCCAGTCAGTCGACAATCCTACATCATCACGATTACAGCCTTTTGGTGTTCATACTTGTATACCATCCTATATAGGTTTTGTTACATTAAAAAAAGAAACTTTTCCAACAAAAAACAACTTGCATTAAAAAACGTAGTTACAGCGTGCGAGAGACAGAGATATAGTAGAAGGATCCAGAGGCAGAGTGGCATGCAAAAAGAGGATATAAAATAGCATCCGCTGTTTTAACTCTTGTGCATTGCATATCAGAGTTTTCTTTCTGACTGACTGACAAAAAAATAGTGAGAAGAACCAAGTGAGTATACTAATGGAGTAGGCCAGACCAAAACCATTTACATTTTTTTCCTTTTCGTTATTTCACAGACTCTGATTGTGTTGTTATTTCACTGCTAAAAAAGTGAAGAGAGTTTGTTGGTTCTGCTTTGCTGTTTCATGTCATGCATAAGTTGGTTTTAATACTCTGGTTCTATATTAAAAAATAGTGACGAATTACAAGGAACCTGTCTGTATAGTGTGTGTAGTCTCTGACGTGTTTTTTATATGCTCTGTCATTAAATATACATCTACCTTTTGCCTGGTTGCTGTGTTTCTTCGGCATCTCATCTCGTCAATCTCGAACAAGCACATTTACCCAATCACAGTATCTTTCTATTTCGTCTTTTGCGATATATACTCCGGATTCTTGTAGGATTTAGAACGTAGAAGAAATCAAAAGGTGGAAAAAGGAAGAGAATAGAGAAGAATAAAAAAAATATACATAACGACTTGACAGATAGAGTTTTTGCATTGTCGGCTGTCAGTGAGAAAAGTTTTTTCAAGGGTGCTGCGTCTTTGTTTATATGTACGCTGCGCTTTTGCGGCGGTGGTCCTGCGTAAGAAAAAGATAACTTTTCTTTATAGAGAACTCGATAACGTGAAGTTATAAAATTTAAGTATTAGTTTTAAGTGTACTTGACATTTAGGTTTAATGTGTCCATTTCACTTACCGTACTCAAAGTTTGAGTATCCACGGTTTGTTGATTTAAATATTTCGACGGGAAATTTAATTTTTACGGAAGTTCAAGGAGAATTCTCCTTAAACGACATTCTGAATGAAATCCGAATTTATTTCAATAATGGGTGACGACTCGGAGGTGACTAGTTCATCGGCCGCGAGTAGTACCTCATCGTCCAGCACCAATGTTAAACTTCACGGGCATGGTGGTGTGGGCCATCATAACCATCACAATAATCATGTGAATGTCAATGGACATGGGCATCATCATCACGGCCACCACCACCATCAGAACCAACCACATCATGGTCATCATCCAGAGCTGATAATTACCGATGTGATTGTGTCTCAAACGAATATTTGCGGTGACCAGGAAAGTATTGGCGGGGGAAGTAGTGGGAATGGAGATGTAGACTTAGACTTGTGGGACCTTGATTTAAACAATGTGTATGTGAACAATGGCAGTGTTGAAAGTAACACAGGGAGCATTATTAGTACAAGTAATACAAATAACAACAATGGAAACAGTGTTAGTAATAATAGTGCCAGTAACAATCATCATAGTAGTGGTAATGGAGCATTCACCACTGGAAAGCGGACAACGACACGTCAACATTCTCTCGCTGTTTCCACCTTTTCTGATAGTTCCTCAGGTAGACACTGCGCTTGAGATATTACCAAATAAAATTACACAAAATATCTAGTACCTAACACGACATGTCTGTGTATATCTTAACGAGCATAAATCTTAAACATTGCAACATATCATTCTACCTAAGTGATTAGGCCATCGCAGCAACCCCATGAAACTCGAAATCAAAGGAAAAAAATGAGATAATTGGTTTATGTCCACATTGATCACATTTCAGTATTTGGTTATTATACATTTTATGTCAGGCTCATCAATAATCCGACAGGGAAACAAAGTCAACATCTCAAAACAAATTTTTATGTTTGTTAGCGCAGTACCAAAAATGCATTGTATTTCCACAAGTGCGTAGATATCACAACACACCAAATCCCCATTATCTTGTAGTATTATTATCTGTTTCGTTCCATGATTTATTTTATTATTTTTGTTGTACGACACGTTCTTTGTAAACCACATAGTGTATCATACCACTATCATCATGCCTTGGCTATATAATATTAACTATTGTTCCTTGATTGCATGTAACCATCAAATTCTTCCTTTTTTTGTGAACATTACGTTTAAAATCAGTCATAAGATTTTTTTTCGGTCCACGATATAATTTTTTTACCTATTACCTGTGTAACTAACATATGCACCGCGCACGTCCCTATCATCGGTTCGTAAAAGCTGACGCCAGGCTTTGAGTGTGCTTTCATGCGAGAGAAGAATGCTTTTGTTGTGTCATGATAATAAGTTTTGATAGTAGCAGAATAGTATGGTTTTGTGAAAGGCCGATACCCTCTCTCTCTCACTCTCTTAGGCTTGTCTTGTGTCTTCTTCTGCAAACAATAATTTTTGCTGCTGGATGGATGGTTGTGGATTTCGTGGCAATAAAGATAATACTATAGAGGGTGAGAGTGGAATGATGGAAAAATGTAATGGAATGATGAGTATTTACGAATTAAAGAGTATGTTATATGCATAGTATTTTTTAACCGAATGTATGTTCATAAAAAACAGTATACAAATGTATCCAGTCCGAAACGAAAAACACACTCCGTCTTTCTAACATTAGCTGGTTTGCCTCAAGAAATAACTTCTTTTTTGTGTAAACTCCTGCGAGACTGCTTTAGGCTATCTTTAATACTAGTGGTGGAATATAGTAGAGCCAAAATGTATCGTAATGGAGATTTTTTTATAGAATTATTATTCTGCCTCTGTCTTTGCAGACTCGTAAATTTGTTACAAGAAAAAAATTGCAGAAACGAAAGATCATGCTTTGGAAATAGGTAGGTATGTAATGTGTATGTTTTTGTAAGAGTTTCTTGGCACTTACTCAGCTATTTTTTTTCAATGTTAAGTTGTAAGCAGAATGAAAAAAAAAACGATGGTGTGTTTTCTGGTGGTAAGCATGCGATTCCGTAGATTCCATGAGAAACCTGAGAGTTATATCTAATAGGAAATATGTGTAGACGATGAAAGTTACATATAAAGATCATGAAAGCGAAAGGTTTACTTTAGCTAAAAAAGAAACTTTGAATATAGTATAGACGTGTATGTGGTTGGTTACATAGTGGAATGCACGATTATGTTGATTGTATCATGGAACTTATAGTTACAAGTTGCGAACATGTTTTCATATTATATGGAATTGTATGGCTCACATCATGGATAAAATGGAGTGTTCTGCGGAATACATGTATGTCCTGACATGAAGCATAAATGCTCCGCCTCGTCCATAATAATAATGTAACGCAGTAGATGGCTCATGTGTTATGGAGTATAGGCAGGGAAGTATTAAATGTAAAGAATAATGGAAAAAGTTGTATACTCGTAGAGCGTAGAGCGAGTCATCATCATCATGCGAGTTTCAGGACACTGACACGCTAACCTTGAAATGCACCTGAGTTATTGACCTAGCAGCAAAGCAAAAGCTTATTGTACGAATATTGTTGATGATGACGGTCGGGAATGAAACAACGAGATGGCGATTTTATTTGTAAAACTACGTAATTTTATGAGTTGATAGTTGTTCCTCTTTTCAAGCACGAGGAAAAACGTTCACCTGAGGTTATTAGGAAGGCTGGATGGGAACGGGAATTACTCATGATGAGCGAAACTGGAGATAAGAATGTTTAATGGTACAATGTCCAGATGAGAGCGAAATTGATGGATGCTGATAAGAAGGAAAACAAATTAAGCGGAAGATTTTTGTGTGCTTACTACTTTGGGTTGTTTGTAGGATGATGCAAAGATAAAAGGAGATTTTGTTAAGTGGACAATGTTTACCAAATGACTATAAACTGATGATGCAAACATTTACCTGTGAGAATAGTATAGGGATAGTGTTAAACTATAATAATTGAACAAGGAAAATGTAGCTCAGTAGTAATATGTACTTACGAAAGTGTACACACTCTAAGCTTTGGACAAGAGTTGTGAAGAAAGCTTTCCTAGTTATTTTTAGCAAGACTAATGAAGGACTTTCCTTATTCTGTGATGATTATAGGAAGGGAAGACCTTTCTCCTCCCGGCGGTTTTGGTGCGGATAGCTGTGGAGATGGAAAAAAGAAAAAAGGGCCTGTTCCGCGACAGCAGGAAGAACTTTGTCTGGTGTGTGGAGATAGAGCCTCGGGATACCACTATAATGCTCTTACCTGTGAAGGATGTAAAGGTGAGAAAAATGCTTTCTCTAAGTACTCATAGTGTAATAATTATAAAAGGAAGTGGGAATGGATGTATACATTGTGTCTATTTTTAATCCAGGTTTCTTCCGGAGAAGTATCACAAAGAATGCTGTGTACCAATGCAAATATGGGAATAGTTGCGAGATCGACATGTACATGAGACGGAAATGTCAGGAGTGTCGTTTAAAGAAGTGCCTCTCCGTTGGAATGCGGCCTGAATGTATGTCAATGTTTGTCACAAAAATGAAAGTTTTCTCCTCCCTTCATGTGTAGATGTCAATTCTGAATGTTATGTTTTCTTCCCACATAGGCGTCGTACCTGAGTACCAATGTGCTGTGAAAAGGGAAGCTAAGAAAGCACAGAAAGAGAAGGATAAACCTAATTCGACGACTCAATCTCCGACGCCTAAAGAAGTGGAGATTAAGGTTAGGGTGAGTAAAAAATAGACGTTTTGTCCACGTGACCGCCACGAAGATCAGAAAAATTGAGAATCTGTACAATCTCTCCTGTATCGTCAAAGATCCCATATCCTTCAATGTGTGGAAACCGTTCAATCAACTTTTTCACACTCCAAAGAAAACAAATCAGTAAACTTGTATGTTGAATTCATGAAAAATATTGAGCAAGTTCCAAACTTTTCCCTGAACGGGAGATTGACGTCATTTACTCTTGAATTCGTTGCTTCGTCGGTTACATAAAGAATAACTTTTGTATATGATTTCTTCGTTTTTGCGTATTTTGCTCATGAGTGTTTGTTCTTGCAGGATGAAAGGCTGATGACTCCTGATAATAGACTGTCAGCCGGAAAGCACCCACCTGGTGGTGGCGGTGGCGGCCGATCCTTAAGCGTAGAACAAGAAGAACTGATCAATAGATTGGTTTACTTTCAAGATGAGTTCGAACAGCCCTCAGAAGAAGATCTCAAGCGATTAAGCGTAAGCATTTATGCCGCTAATTTAAGAAAATACGGAAAACACTTACAGCAAACTAAAATAGAGTTTTTGTGTTTTCAATGTTTTACTTTCTTCTACGCCCTTTGCGAAACAATGTTCTTTGTTTGGGGGCAAATTTCCTTTTTCTTCTTTACACTGTATTTCTTCTTGTCCGATTTATATGCGTTTGTTTGTTCATTTTTAAACACACAACATAAAACACGACACATTCAATATATTTGTATAAAAACATGACATTTCACATGAGTGTTTTCTCTTCTTTCTCCCATGGTTAACTCTTTTCTTTCGCTTATTGGTTAATAATACAGTCGCTCCCAACGGAGGGAGAGGATGCGAGTGAGGTTCGGTTCCGACACATCACTGAGATGACAATATTGACAGTGCAGCTAATCGTAGAATTCTCCAAACGCTTACCAGGCTTCGACAAACTAGAGCGGGAGGACCAAATCACGCTTCTTAAGGTAAATGAGACGAATGTGCTGATAAATTGTTTCTTTTTTGTTTTGTTTTTGGGGGAAATAAAAGGAACCTCCGGTCCAAATTCATGACAGTGAGGCAAAGTTCAAACACATAACGGAGATGACAATTCTCACGGTACAACTTACCGTAGAATTTGCAAAAAGGCTCCCTGGATTTGATACTCTGCTTCGGGAAGATCAAATTACCTTGCTGAAGGTTATTAAAAAAGATATGGAAGAAATGAAGAGGATTCTTGAAAGAAAGAGAAAAGAAAAATAAGCGAGATTCCTCAGAAATATCTTTCCTATGAAAATGATCAAAGTGGATGATGGATTTATATACATTTCCAATCTCCTTTTTACCTTCTTCAAACGATTTTGGATAGATGGTATTGAAAGAGTTCAAGAAACTAATGTTTTCTGTTTTTATTTTCTCCTTTACAGGCCTGTTCGTCAGAAGTGATGATGTTGCGCACAGCTAGAAGATATGATTTTCAAACGGACACAATTGTGTTTGCCAATAATCATCCATACTCTCGTGAGAATTATTGTATGGCCGGTGTTGGTGATTCAGCAGATCCACTGTTCAATTTCTGTAGGCATATGTGCACAATGAAAGTTGATAACGCAGAATACGCTCTTCTTACTGCCATCGTAATATTTTCGGGTATGTTAGTTTATGTAATTGCATATATCCTACATACAGTCAATGATCTATCTATACTTAAAGATCCACGAGTCGTAATAAAGCTATGATTGCGAGGTCAGAATAGAACACGTGGGTGTAGTGATTCTATGGAGGCTTTTCATTTTGTAACTTGATCACGCCCTTTGATGTTCACCATCAAATTGTAGCATCAATTTACAATGGCTTGCTACAGTTACGATATTGACTGCACAAGGACAATTCAAAGCGTTCTTCAATTTTGCCATGTTTTGTTTACAGAACGTCCTCTCCTATTGGAACCGAGGAAAGTTGAAAAAATCCAAGAGATTTACTTAGAGGCTCTTAGAGCGTATGTTGAGTACCTCCATCCCGTCCGGCCAGGTATGCAACCCCTCATAGAAGAAAACATTGTTATCTAGAATGATTAATTTACATTAATTTTTTCCTAGGTGTTAACTTCGCACGCCTTCTGGGGGTCCTTACCGAGCTGCGGACGCTTGGCAACATCAATTCCGAAATGTGCTTCTCACTTAAACTTAAGAACAAGAAGCTACCACCGTTCCTTGCCGAGATCTGGGATGTGTCGACGTGATCAGTGACAAATGTAGAATTTAACCTTACTTTTCTACAAAAATACTTTAGATTATTTACTATTAATTAACAATTATCATGAATATATTATATTATCTGTAGAACCTATTGGTGCTATTGTTACTTTATTACGATAAATTGTCATCCCCCTCTACCTTATTCTCTATTCTGTCTTGAACTCTATGTAAACGTGTACGTATATATTATATACCTTCCCTTTATTATTATCTTTTAAAGAAATAAACCGTGTAAACTTAAACTCGTTATAAAATCAGTAACAAAAAATAATTGGATCAAGTAAACCAATACAAACAAGTCCTCAAAAGGTATAATCGCAGAGGAAAAAATTCAAATGTTGTAACGTTTTACTTAACTTCATGCGACAAAACGTTGTAAATGTAGCGTTTAACATTTTGTTTTTGTTTGTTTTGTTTGACTAAAAAACTCAAAATAAAAATTGAAAAAAAAAATCAATCTGTGCTGTTGATATGAAAAGAAAATACTTTACTACTCTATTCTTACTACTACTACTACTTGTTGAGGGGTGTGCCTTTTTGAAAAAAATCTCTTCAATGTGTGCTATGAAAGGAGAAGGATAACAAAAAATCTTACTGACTACTAATTATACGCCAAGAGAAGAATGATAACTGCGAAATGTTTTTTCTTTGGTTTTCGTTGTTATACTTTTACTTTTGTTTATTGTTTTTTCATGTGTGTTCGGAAAATGAAATATTGAAAAAATAGAGTGAAAGAACACAAAATACTTACTACATTGTTATATGCGTATGGATGTGCGCTGCTACAAAACCATTATGAAACACAAAGCTCTGCAATTCAGATTTTGTCAGTGCGTTTCTCACAAACAAAAAGGAGTGAATGATGGTACATACTCTTCACAAGAAATCGGATAACTCTACAATTTGAAATGAAAAATACGTACATGAAAAAGCCCTTTAAAATTATTATATATGATGTCTTAAACGTAATTCAATATATATAATAACATAACAAAACAAACGAAGATCGAAGGAAAATTTCACAACACAACATACACAACTACAATACGTACATACATTTTAAAAATTGTTGGGTAATGTTCAGTATTCCATTAAGAACGAGAGGAAATTATTATGAATAAAAAAGTTGGTTACTTTAGAACGAAACCTGAAGTGAGTATTTTCAAGTTGTACTAAATTTGCATAGGTGCTGTTGTCTCTATTTGTATTCATGGCTACGTGGATTACTAGCAATCATGGTGTTGCTGCTCTGTGGTTGTGTCCCCTGACAGATTGTTCTTTTTGCAGGCAGTCATTCAGTAGCACCAGCTTGATCGTCGTAAGTTTGCATGAATCATAATATTAAAACTTTTGACTTGATTACGTTGCTCCTGCACAGATAATTGTAATGGCATGACCAGCCCTGGCTTCGTTTTTATCATCTCTAGCTACCAAATTTTAGTAGAATTTGGCTGGCTAAGCGAAATCATAATTTTAATTGGAAGGAGGAGAAGGCCCATCAAAACGAGTCGTTATTTTGTCCAATCTCCACTATTGTCGTTTAAAAGTAAAAAAGATTGGTTTGCGGAGGTGGCAGGGAAATGTTCTTTGGTGGCGTGGCTCATCGTATTGTTGAAATTTACTCCAATGTGGCTTTGTTTCATTATTATAATGCTAGGGATGCGAGTCTCTGTACACAAGTATCAATGATAAAAATGCACACAAAAATTATTCTCCGTAGCTACAAGACTCCGACGAAACAAGAGCAATTTTGCTCAAAAACGAGATGAGATAATTTACTCTCATCACTTCCCCACTTGGAGTTCATCACCATGAGCACAAAAGCTTTTTTGTGAATAATTTTATCGCTGCAAAATACTCATATAAATTGTGGTACGCACACGATCTCAAATACACAAACCAACAAAGTACGCAGCGTCTAGGGATGAAGGAATTACAAACGAGATTATTATTATGCATGTTCTACAGCAATAATACTTGTGCACCGCAGCGTGTCCGTCGTATTACACCTTTCAAGTATAAATGACTTTTTTGCCTGCAGACATAGATACGTTGGAGAATATTATTATGTGCGAAAAGAAGTAGAAAACAGGTAGAAACTTGTCTGATTTCAATAGAGATCATAACATTAAGATTTTAGTGTGCAAAGGAAGTGATACGTCAATGATGTCAGACTGTGCTGCTTAAGTCCCAACGTTGTTAATTGTTTTATCATCAATCACATGTGCAAGTGTATGGGAAGTTTAGGCAAATGAAATGGAGCAATTATTCTAAATCAAAATTACCTACACGTGAGCCTGTTGTAGCACTCAGAGTTCATTGTATACTATCAACGTGGTCTCCACTTGAGCGTGTTCGTTTGCGTAAAGCCATCATGAAGCTTTGTTATGCAAAAATGAAGTCTAGGTTTGGGTAAGTAAACAAATCTTGAAGCTTAGAAGTTCATTCGATATATTTTATTGAATTTGATTATATAGCTAAGCTCTAAATTTGCACCACAGTCATGAGCTACATACATATAGTTCTAAGAAAGACCTAATTTTTCGCATCACTTAGCAATCCTAACAATTTGAGTAGAACTTATCTCAAATTGGTTGTTTTTTGCCTGAAAGGGTTCTTATTACTTTATTGACTGTTTGTGCACGAACATTTACTTACAGGAGCAGAAGTGATAGCGTCAGTTCTCACATCGCGGCATCACTTTCACCCACTAACCACCTAGTGTCATCACCACCTACCAGCCCACTTGGATCTTCCCGTTCAAGTGCTCGGCATGCGAAGTGTCTCAAGCCGATCTCGTTTTCCATCACCGCATCTTCATCATCAAAATCCCAAATGAGGAGGCAAACAAGAGGATTAGGAGGAAATAGCATTCCACGACATCGGGATAGCAATGGGGAAACTTCATCCCGACGCTCTAAACCCATTTTATTGCCTGGGACTGGGCCAATCGCCCAAATAAGATCACTTCCTTTGCACATAAGTCAAATTCGTTGTTTTGGATGTAGCGAGTCAAGTAGACCTGGTCAAAGGAGCTCTTACATTATTAACTCCACAAGGGTTAGTTCAAAGATAAAGGTTTTGATACTAAGTCATGAAAACGAAGTAGTTTTTCTTCCTTGCAATGAAAATGAGAATTGGGAACGATAAAAAGTAGTGAAATGGGCTTCGTGTTCTGTTTCCATTTTAAGGCCTGCAACATCAACGCGGGAGATATTTATGCTATGGAAAATTGAAAATGGCATGAATATTGTTATACGAATGCAATAGTATACTTTATGAGTGCGAGTTTTATTGTGAAGTGATATCTTATCTTTTGTTCTACATTGTATCTGTATTTACATCTTCCCACAGGTAAGGAATCTACCAAGCATAAAACGCTCTCGTAGTCTTTCTCCTGAAATATTGAGGAACACTGGGAGCGAACCACTCAAGAGTCCTATTTTAGTGAGGAGTGCTTTAACGACAAAAAAGGTAAGGACCTATTTTGTTTCCATCGAAACTGGTAGAAAACCAGCCGTACAATGTGCACCTTGTTGTCAACAATATTACTCTGTTATATAAACAAAAGTCCTTCAATTCGTTAGGTGAAAGCTTAGAGAACCTAGTTATACTCCATGGGAGGTGAAAGAATAAAACTCCAAAAATGAATACATAAGTTTAATATTTCATATCACGGTTACTCGTGAAGGGGCGAGATGTGGAGAAAAGGATATGAATGATAATCATAGAATCCTAACAGCCATACAAAAGTAGATTTAATGTAAAAGATGCAAGCTATAGTCAGTACGGTGCGCCAAAAAGTCGGCCTTCTTGTCTTGTTTTGTTATTAAAAAATATATGTTAAATATAATTTATGTACTCATTGGGAATACCAATGAGTGCTACTTCCCCGCTAAACTATTAACTCAACAAACAGGACAAAGCACTTGACACTTGTCATTTTTGCGTATTGAACTTTTAGCTTTGTGCTCATGTTTTTGAGGTCAGTGCTTTTAGAGGGTTTCTCGACTCTTATTTGCCACGGCTGTGAGCGTATTCCCAGTTTAAAACATGTTGTTTCTCGCTTTTCGTGTATTCCAAAGTACTTGATCTCTTTTGTGTGTTGTTGAAATCCCTTTGCAAGCTTCATAAAACTACAATAGCAAGCAGTGGCATGCCAGAAGAAGGAACTTCCGGAACGCAAACATCATGTAACAATACTTTGTCGCCCTACTCCGCGTACAAGTTGGTCAAAGAACGTAACTCGCATTGTAACCCAGCAAAATCTCACCCTACACGCGGACGGGTCAACAAAACCATATCAGATCGAGGAAGTACTTCAATTTCAAGATCCAACAACGACACAACAACCACCACCTCCATTTCATCAAGTCAAAAGAAACCCTTATTACCGTCAGCTGCATCTTCACCACCAAGGAAAAAGTCTCCAGCAACTGTAACATTTTCTCCGTTCCTTTCGTCTTCTACTAATGATCATTCGGCAACCAGAGAGTCGTTCATTCGTACGCTAGGAACACCGAGAAAGGTCCATTTTCCTTTGACATCAACGTGGCCTAAACGTACAGCAAAAGGTACTAGTAAGCCTGATGATACGACTTTTACAACTGAAGAAAGTCTTTTGGAACGACAATTCCCAAAAGCCCTGGAGCATCAGGAACTTTACCAACGTCATCATGGTAAATTATGTATATTTTCATTAATATTGAATAGAAACATACATATGCCCGCTTCTCTCATAAAAACAAGCTCAATTCCTTCACATTTCTGTCTTCAAACAGACTCGCAGCAGTCTACCATACTATTACACAATGTTTGTACACACAAGACAAACTAGTTACGTTACCCAGCTTGGCTTGAAAAAACATTTCTTCAGGTGCACTACTTTCCCTGTTTTTATCACATAACGCAAAAAAAAAACTCAAGGGCTGCTAAAAGTACATACAACTATGTACCTACTTCGATATAAATACCTGTTTCATATGCAAGAGTTTTTCCACAAAACATTTTTCTACTCAAATTATGGAGCA
>VICI01003762.1:0-12413 GCA_019593645.1 Akabosia matsudoensis
TGATAACTAAACACATTTAGTTTACTAACACTTTCTTAAACATTTATAAAGACTTCAAACAAACTACAAGATAACCTTAGTGTACGATCTGTATTGTACGGTCTCTACAATTATCCTGATTAAAATTTAATCTGCATTTATTCAGGAATTGACCACGGTAAATTTTGACAATTAGCCGGCTTTCTCCAATGTCAACCTATTTTCTTAAACTTTTTCTGCACAAGTTTTTCTATGTGGCGTACCACCATTCCACCCTCATACTAGACCTAATAACTGGTCAACAATTAACGCAGTGACTATGAAAATTCATAGTTTAATCACTGGAACAATAGAACTAGCCGGTAGAACCACTACTAAATCTTATTTTTTGTCATTGGCGTCTATCATAATTTTCAAAATTTTCTTTCAAGCCGCCCTCCTAAGTCCCATTCCAACAATATGGAATGACTCCACGAGTGGAACACCACTGATTTGAGGAGATTTTTGGGGGTTCATCCCCTCCAGACAACTTTCCCTGTCATTCCTAACCTCCTCCAAAACCTCAAAATATTTCAACTAATTCACACCCATCTCCTTTGCCAACCACCTCTCAACCACGTCAACACACCAAGCAACAATCGCAACACCCTATTTCCACAGTATTTCCATAAATACTACTTCCAGGGGATGATTTCTACCCAAAACGCCTCCAATCACCCAAATGTTTCCACTTAATCTCTACTTAACAACTGAAAAATACCCTTACTTCACTCATTTTAACGTTGCTTTGATCCAATTCTCCTTCTACAACTCAATCACCTTCTTCTCATCCCCAGTGGTTGTCACTTTCTCCGGAAACGGCTTCAAAAAACCTTCACTCCCTATCCCTCTTGGGGTACTAAAATTCTTCCCGTCTTCAAACAACTTTTTCTTCCTATAACCTCAAAACAATCACTTCTGCTTCACTACAAATCACTTGATACCCTCCTAATCTACTAATTAAACTATCAACTTAATTGTGCATTAAACTTTTTCCAGTTAAAAATAATTTCCAACCCTTCATTTGATTTTTTTTTCAGTGCACAACTTCTCTTCGCCCTGCGAGTTCTCTAAATAAGGGTGGCTTACACATACACAAAATCCACTCGTCTTCTCTCTCTCAACCTATCTACAAGGACGAGAACTCGCTCGTTCAACACAGGCCAGTACGAGTGCCCCATTCCTCGCAATGCATTCTCTTTGCCTAGGCACAAAAGCCCAGCCATTTTGAGATCCCCAATACCGTCTCATGTCAAAACTCGGCATGGCAAGGGGATTTTCATACACAAAAATTTATCCCCTGCCAAAGATGGGTGGTTGTGAGGTGTTGCGTTTTATACAATAAAACTACTTTTCGTGTTTGCTCGCCGTTGTGCACCAAACACAGAAAAAAAAGCAACGACTTGCGTACAAACTAAAGCCCCTCGATATCATCACGATGATGTGGCAAAAACAGAGCCGTAACTAGTACAGAAATCTTGAGAAAATTCACCGAAAAAGGTTAATTTTGAAGACCAGCTAACTAAATTTTGAAAAATTTTGCGTAAATGTACCCCTAATGACCATGTATTTATGGATGAAAACTGTTCCATGCCTGTACGAACGCGTAAAGACGCTGCTTTTTGGCGTTTTCTGTACGTCTATGTAACACCTTATGGAGCCGCCATTTTTCTACAATATTTGCTAAATGTTCGGCTCAAAACTATTTGAAAATTGCTGGCGACCTGGCGAGAGGTCAAATCTCAGCGAGAGTAGTTGCACTTGGTAGAAAAAGCGATTGCGAATCGAGGAAAAATCAAAATTAGACGCGATAAGTGATTCTACACCAGAGAAAATTGGATATTTAAAGACGCCAAAGTTCACGTGCTAAGTAAATGGCACGATGTCTTCATTTCAGAACGAAAAATGTAATACAAAACTTGGAAAAAGGATGGCACTAGTGTACAAAATTAACAAAAATTCATATACGTAAAAGGCCAGTCTATGGTTATCTTTGAAAATACCTTTTGAAGAAATACTACCATAAACATTATGAAATGTGCCAGTAAGAAAAATAACTGTTTATGGTAATTTCGTAATATTTAAATCTTCCAGTCGTTCAACAACTGATTGAATTCGTTTTTTTATTTTTCACTGAGATAACCTTGTAAATAAATAGATTGAATTTGTACTACTCATAGGAATTTGCAATATGAAAGTATGAAAAAAGGTTAACTTGCAACGGTCACAAAAACGCCAGTAATCATGGCTAGGTAAATGGAAAGTAAAAATTATGGAAACTATTTTCTACTAGGCAAGTGAAAGTTTTGCCTGTAACATACCTCAAAACTGTTCCAGAAGGAGAGTTATGTTTTCTTGTTGTCGCTGTTTCCATTCTTTGTTTTCATCTCCAAGATTATTGGCATACTCTTGGACAATCGACTTGATTGTGTCAGTCGTTCCACGTTTCAACTGGATCAGTTTGGTCAGTCTTTCTTTCACTCGAGGTTGAGACACTGCGCATTCCACGATTATGTAGTCGACCAGCTGGAGGGTGAATAGTCCACTTTCCAGCCGCCTGATGTATATTTCGTCATCGTCTGGGCGATCACCTCCACTACGTATTTCATCGAGGATCCGTTGGTCAACTCCGTTCACCTTTTCCAGGTACTTAAAATGGAGTTCGCCGAGTCGTTCCACTTTCTCAAAGTCGTTTTCCTCAAACTTGGTTAGGACACGGCTTCGCGTAGGACCTGTGGTGTGTTGCAATATTCCAGCGATGATGGATATCACATGTTCTTCATGCTCCAGTGCAGTGAGACCTTTGCGTTTGGCTTTCTTCGGCGTCTTCATGAACAAGGGGAAAAGCGTACGTAGACCGAGAATCTCAACAACTTTGTTAGCGTTGGAGGTGCCGTCAGGTCCTGATACAGCGTGGTCAAGTACTTTTAATGCACCGCTTCTTGATTGTTTCTTTTCCCTGTAATTGCAAAGATAAAATAAAATCAGTGTCAATAATATCTGATAGAGAGAAAGTTGTATGAAAATATTTAGTTAAATTCGTGGTTGCTTACCTCAACATAAGATTCATCAGCTGGGGACCTTCACCTTTCAGAAACTTTTCTCGATTGGGCCCGTATAGCAAAGCTGAACACATACAATTAAACAGGTTTTCCATATACTCCGCCTCCTCATTAGAGTTTGGGTCATGGCGTTTGTATGCCGCCAATTGTTGGAGTAAAATATCTATTCCATCCATTTCTCCTAGCTTGGCTCGATTTTCCAGCGTATCTTGGAGCAATATGGCCAGTACTTCAGCAGCGTATAATTTGTTTCCGTCGAAGGGCATTCGAGCTTTCACTCGTTTCAACAGCCATTGGAGAAGGCCCTAATTAAAGATAACAAATGGATAGTTAAGGTAAGGAACGGTGCTTTATCGATGGAATGGAATAAGTCTTATAATGATGTAATGTATTTGAATGGAATAGCTTTTTAACTTACGTTGTTTCCAGCTTGTGAACACAAATTGTGACGAATTTCGAAAAGATTTTCAAAAATGGCTAGCGTATTATGCACTCCATCGAATTCGTCTTTGTTGACTTCATCCAACCGATCTAGGTTTTGAGTGAGAAGGGAAATTCCCTGTTGGTCAATTAACTTGTCCAGGAACACAGCAGTTTCGTCCTCTGCTTCATTTACCGTGTCCAGGTCCGTCAGTTCTTGGAGTAGGTTTAACACAGCACAGGAAACATCAGCGTTTTCATGGGATAGGCAACCTAACAGTGTAGATGGGAGATTAAGGTCCACTGCAACGCTATACAGCTCGGGCACCGTGGCCAACGCGTGTAACTCCTGAACGGACTCATGGAGTTCCAGTTCTGATTCCATGAACCTACACAAAACAAATGAAATTCCGCAATTAGAGCAAATGCCTTGTGAGCGACAAACGCAGACGTGTTATGAATCATCAGCTGAGCTTATTATCGGTTGTATATAAGGTTTTCATTTGTGGTTTACGTCACGTATTACTGACAAATGTGATACGTATATTACTTTCTTTAAAGGACAGTAACACAGTTAATTAATTATGGTAAGCATTAAATTATTTTAAAAATCTTCTTTTCAGTTTACTGCAAAAATTTGAGGTACTTAATGTCACATGGCACTATGTGCCAAGTTGGTCGCAATAAATGAAACAGTCAGTGGCTACAGTCAACAACACATCACTCCCATCTTAAGCTACGTCCGCAAAATCAGAAACTACAATATCAACCTGGCTGTCCAGACCGGAAACAACGACAGCTTATATTCATACATTTTACATTCATATATATTCAATTAAAATGCTACTGGGTTATATATAATGAGTCGGCTTGCAAACAGCTTGTCTCTTCTAACTGCCAAGCACGTGATCGTGGTCATATAAAACATTCGTGCCACCTCTATCCAACTGCCCACGCGCTGGTTACTTTTGGGCTAATCCCCTATGCTTCTTAACTCAGAACTTGCCTCAGATGAGTTCTCTGTTCCCCAGAGACTCACAATTTGACCATTAACACGTTTAGCTTTCAACATGATTCGGGATTCATAACTACACCTCTTACTGGCCTCACCAAATAACCTTCCCTAACATTTTTCGTGTCAAAAACCGTTCACAAGAGAACAATGGATTTTAAAAGCTCAAAGCTGATGCCACTTATGAGCAGCCCAACCAAACAGGAAAACTTACATGACTAGGGGAGTAGGGGTGGCTACTTGGCGTTAGTGTAAACTCCCTTTACTAAGCTCCAAAGCTGTGATGAAATTAGGACACTAACCGCTGCAACGCGAAATCTCAGACACTGGAGCATCAAGGTGGACATTGCTGCCACGATTGAAATCTCACGTACCGGCGCCCACGGCTGCTTTCGTGTTGCCGACGAGAAAATGTACCACTAATTTCTATCCCGCAGAGGTACCCAAACGTCGTTCCAAGCGGAAATGTTTTACAGTTAGCTACAAGGTGTAACTAAGTAACTAAATCTGAAGCCAGCAACCGAACGATGTAAGGCAAACGACCAATAGCTCAGCCGAATTCCTGACAGTTAAAAGAAACCAAATAGGTCTTGCGCGCAAGAACCTTGAATAAATGTTGCGCGTAACCTTAATGCGGTTGTCAAGAATCTTACCTAACGATGATGACCAGATAACGATTAGGCTTTCTAACCGTGTCGCGCATCAACATCGCAAATGAAACTCTTTGGTATAGGCACGCCAAATCAAACGAAGTCTTTAGTTGCCCTTGCTTTCGTTGTCGTGAATCCGGCTAGTAAGAAGGTAATGTAAGGACTTCGACCGCAGCCAGCCAGCCTAGCATATATCATGAGACAAGGACTCCCACCTCCGACCTTACTATGATGTGAAGAAAACTAAACCTGCTCGATCGAGATTTGTACTCTGGATCTACAATGAATTTCTTTGGTGAAGTAGTACAAAGTGCGTTGTTAAGTAATTTGGGTTGCCGGTAAAAAACGTTGCGGAGGAATAAGAAAAGAGACACTGCGACAGACGGATTTTATTTAGATAAGACTTGCGTAAATGACAACCAATTCAGCATATACAGCCACCAACAAATGTAAAAGAAACGAACATTAACACCCAGAAGCCAAGAAATATCTGGTTTTCTCTTAGAAACGGCTCAGTGAAAAACAGGCGAAAATGCATACTTTCATACTAACTTCTTGAAGAACTTAATTAAAAACGGTGGTAGATCATTTAGGGTAGAGAATATGAAAACACGGATATTTGAATTTGATTAAACTATTTGCGCGGCACTTAGTCTACAGATTTTCATTGCCTTCAATCGTCTTTCACAAATAAGAGAAGAAAACCAGAGTCGACTGGACCTCTTTGCTAACAGTAAATCAGTTTGCATTTCAACGTGAAAAGTAGTGGCGATCCTGCCGTGATCTTAGGTTCTCCATACTTATCTCATTTCACAAGATCGAGAAGAAGGAATACAGCACCACTTGTAACGTACACTATACATCAGCATGCATGATTACATATTGTTGCTCCGAAATAATTACTAGATTTAAATGCAAAAAGGGTAAACTAATATTTAACTTAAGCATCGAACAAGTGATCAGTCGCAATCAAAAAGTTAAACAAAATATTAATTATTTCGTTATTCTCTCCTCTAAAATTGTTAATTTTAGGCCTTTTTTAAATATATTTAATTTAGATTTAAATTTCCTGTGATTAAGATTACACTCGTCAATATGTTTTCCCATCGAGAGCATTATATACATGAAGAATTTAAGTTATTAAACATAATATATTTTCCTAACTGAAGAGGTAGCCATCTTTCCACCTCTGCAGGTTACCCAGCAGGTCCTAACTTCATAAAATATGCTCGAGCACCTGGCGCAGACGAGGAAGACAAAGTCAAACGGAGAGTGTCGCTTAAAACACAGTTTCAAGAATTAAAAAGTGGTGAATATCCAGAATATTGTGACGATATTCTAATTTCGAGATCAAGGGTTTAGTACAATCAAACTTTCCGGGCGTGGCTCTATATGCAACCGTACGCTAGATATTCAGAAGGACCACTGCAATTAATGACAACTCTTTTAAAGATTATGGCTCCCTTTAAGCATAAGAAATCCTTCCGTGCACAGTTACGAAGTCAAAGTACCATATTTTCACTGTCAGGCGACCTAGGTAATGGCAGACTTGTCGAGCCTTCTACAGGGCCTGTCGGTAACAGATTCGGGAGTGGAGGTCACCCAGAACAGTGAATATAGCACGATTACAAACTTAGTGTCGATGTTGAATTGGTTGCTATACTTATTTCATTCAGAAACTAGAAGATGACCTTTGACATGTAGACCCTGATCGAAGTTTCAAATTGAGTAGTAAGTTAGTAGGTTCAAACTCCAAGGCCGATACCCCAATATAATTAAAATGGCAACGACGCACTTAATTTATTTTTTACATGAAGCCTGCATAGACTACAAGACTGTGATAGGAAGTACGAGGTGTAATGCAATGTGTGTTCACAGCTACGGCACTGGCCGCCATCTTGAAAAATACTGAACATGGAACATTTTTCATAAATTAAACTCGAACCTGACTCGTATTACCGTCCATTTCCGACAAAATGTATTTCTCAACTACTACTAAAACTACTGATTATTACAGTAACTGGGCTCACAATAGATAAGCACTGATGATGATAACACTAACTGATACAACAATTAAGAAAATGAAGTTTGAAACTTACTTTTCCGGCTGATCCGGAAACTTAATTCTCATCTCTTGATTCTTGGCGATTCTCTTCTCCAAAACAGAGATCATTCGTTTCAGCGTTGTGTCATCCAGTTGCGTACCCTGCAATTAAATAACCATCAAAATTAGCTTATCACGTTAACCAGGGCCTGTTTCCTCCCATCACCTCCATTATCCTACTACATGACATCTCAAAATATATAGCTTTCTCAATGTGTGTTCGGTTATTACCTTACCTCCGGCTCGTTCTCCACCATCTCAAGGATTCTGAGCCTTTCCTCCTCGCTTATCTCCAAACCGTTGTCCTCCTCCATACTGGAAAGGTCATTTCGTCTCCTGCCTCGGTCAGTATCACGCTCCTCACCAAAATCAATGTTGATGGGCACTCCACTCGACAAATGGGCTTTCTTGAGGATCCCCACCTCCTCCCGAGCCTGTGGAACTGGCAATCTAGGGCGTTTCCTCGATCCAACACCGTCACTTGCCCCAGATGACTCCCGAGAGGGGGTCATCTGAGCTGGTTTGAACGACAAGAGCTCGTTCACGTTCATAACTGCCACAAAACTCCAACCAACCGACGAAAACGGGATTTTCACTGAAAACTATATTTTTTCGAGGGGAAACCTATTTTTTAACTCCAAAAGTGTACATTTTATTATCTGGCAAAAATTTAACCTCCGCACCAGACGAAATTCAGAAGAGAAATGAACAAGAGGAGCCAAGTGTGGTTGAAAAGGCACAGACACATCAGTCCGTAAAGCATTCATTTTAACATTGCATCGCATATTTGAGAGTCGGACGAGTGCAGCATCGTGTTGTCCTTGTTGATGGCGAGTGTGCTCTCAGGCTGCCGCTGCAGCCTGCTCTACCTCCACATCACTTGGACGAGAAGAGAAAAAACAGAGCGAAAACGAAGGGTGGTGATGAGGTGAGAAAATCAAGAATTTTTTTATTTCTGTGTTGGTTGCTCGACTCGGATTGGCTGTTGAGGCACTCCTCTACCAAGTAATATCGTGGAAAACGAAGAAGGACAGGGGTGAGCGTGAAACGGTCCTTTTTTCGGAATGATGATGGTTATGAATTTAAATGTTGGTGAAGTTTGAACGGTTGGATTAATTATGAGTTTACAGTTAATTTTGGGATGAGATCAAGCTCTACATGCAATATTGTTTGCTTCTCGATTTGAAATGAGAACGAAATATTATCGACTGAAATGCTGCTATAATAAAAGTAGGCTTCGACATGTGTGAAACAACGATTAGCCGGCAAAGTTGAAGAGGACTGGATAAAACCATTTTCCAACATTTTCTCGACTCGCATAATTATTTTGCCCTGTATAACGTTACACACTATCTAAAAACTATAAGCCTGATTGCCACTCACCTCTATGCATTCTTACGAAAAGGGAGAATCTAGAGAAACGAAGCCAACGACCGTAACCCTTCTCTCCCACTGATCTGCACGCCCGTTGCTTGACTTGATTTGGGTTCGCAGAAAAACATTTTTGCAAGAAAAAAATGGCTGTGAGGTTAGGTTGAAACTTGAAAGGCCACCACCGAACGAAGACTAGCATCCAAATTGAGCATTTGGGCAAGCACATAATGAGGAAAAACATGAAATACAATGAAGTCAACAAGAAACATTTCGTAAATTTCGAATTTTACACAGGGAAAAAACATCAAAATATATTATCGGCTTAATTTTTAAATCGATGTCCGATTACAGATTAACTCCATGTTCATTTCCGTGCGAAATACTCTTCGATTGTTTAGCAAACGTGCAAAGATCGCTTGATATTTAATATGAAAATCGAGAATCATAATACAATTATTTATAACACTATTGACGTATTTTGAATGTTTAATTTTTTAAAGATTCTCCAACTAACGCAACGCCAACGATGGAAGGATGGCTGGTCGATGGAAAGGACAAGAGAGTTGTGTAAAATTAGAGTGTTGTGCTTGTGCACTTCGAGTAGTCAAACACGCTGCACATTTCTTCCTCAACTTTTAGTTCTTCTCGCATGTTCCTGTTTTTGTCCTCATCCTACGCAGTTTTATTTGCCCTAGTAACATCGACAGGGCCGTAGCGTGAGCTAACTTTGGGGCACTACTTACTTGTTCGAAACTTGCATACGCAATTCTAAGGCATTCATGGTTAATTTTAAGTACTAGAAAAACGAATAGGAGCCTAACGAAATCGGATGCAATGCTATAAACATGAGTTTCATATTTAGAAAAACTCTTGTGATGCTTATGATTATCGCTCCATTTATCCTGTCAAATGCAAAATTCAAAGAAAAATTTATATGCAATCCAAATCTTGCTTATCTAGGAAACATTTTCCAGCGCAAAGATATCTTATCCTTGGCATAAAATATCTTATTTATCGACATTGTCCAGCATCCAACACCAAGTAATTCCTGAAGCCGGTTAAAAATGTCGATATCAATGGGCACGACATAAGACAAGAGCCGAAACTTGTCCTCATTTGGGAATAGCTGGCGATCGGTGAAAATAAACTTTTGAGACCAAATGGACTTGCCTTGCGCAATGCGCAACGCAGGTATGCTTACTTTATAACATTCAACTTTAGACATGTAGTACCTAATCTGAAAAAAAATGATATAAGCCAGCTTGTGGATCATGGGTTGGATAGTAAGAATGGAAAAAGAATGCCGAACAGAATGAGTCAAGACGTCTCTCTATCCGCAATGAAATGAAAGAAATTTGAGTAAGCTGTAAGCGCTCTCCATTGGCAATGAAAAAAACTCATCGATTGTCGATAGCGAGCACACTCTCAAGATGTAGTTTTCATATTTGCGTGTAAGCGGCTATACTTAAGCCCCAACCGTAAAACATGCGAATCCCATAACGGTAGTAGTAACGAACAAACAAATGTTGCTTGATTGATAATGATAAGGTTAGCGCAGACTCAAATGCACATACGGTTCAAATGCGTTTGATCAATGGCATCGACCTCTAAGCAACATTTCGATAAAAACTCCATAGGAGAAATAAACTTTTGCTTACTCATACGCATTAGTCGCATCATAAAAAATGTTTGAAATTTAAAACGCAACAAGTTGCCGAAATTTAAATACGGTTTCATTTGTTACTTTTCGTAGAAGATTTGATACACAAAGACAATGGTAAAGTTCATACTACTTCACATATGAATATTTTTGGCTCTTTAATATAGTAACTAACTGTGTTTGACGCTCTGTATATAACGGCAGGATGGATTAGTCGACTCCTCGGGACTACCCCAGACACCGTCTGCCACTCAGCAAACTGAGGATACCACTGAGGAAGCTGAAGAGGATGAAGACTTCCTCGAGGGCGAAGATGAGACAGACGAGGCTTTGAACTTTGGATTTCCCGTACGAAGGGGAAAAATAAGTTATGGTGCAAGTGCAATGGTCCCTGGGCTTCGAAAATCTAGTTTGATCGACAAGGAAAAATATGCATCTAGCCAGAGAAGGGTTATCTTAAGTGCTAAACAAGAGCAAGACATTGCCATAGCTTTTGAATCGTTCGATGTCGCTGGAACTGGTTACATGTCAACCGTGGACTTGAGGGTTGCCCTCAGGGCGCTCGGATACGATTCTAGTAAACAGGAAATGACGAAAATTCTGAACATGTTTGATGTAGGAAACACAGGACGTTTGTGCTTTGTCGACTTCATGACCATTATCGAGAGGAAACTGGCGGAAAATTTTTCAAAAGAGGATATTCAAATTGCTTTCAATATGTTTGATAAGGACTACCTTGGAATCATCACGTTAGACAATTTACGCCAGGTTGCGTCTGAGTTGGGGGAGGACATCAATGATGAGGAACTAGTGGTTCGTATTAAACTAAACTGACAAAATTAAAATTATGTGCTAGTTTTTTATGTGCTTTTATGGTCTATATTGAAAATTGTAAAATGTTTTCGTATAGGAAATGCTTCACGAGGCAGACTTGGATGAAGATGGTGGTTTGGACTTTGAGGAATTCTACCAAATGCTGAAGAAGAAATCTTTGTATTGAACAATAAACTTACTTAGCTTCTTAGACTTTGTCATTTAAATGATGTCTAAAGACTTGTACCCACAAAATAAACTGAACTTGTTGAGATACGTATTTTGTCCAAAGCGATTCCATCTTTTAATTTTCATTGTTTTACCTATACACAGTGCATAACCTAAATGCTATGCTAAATGAAGCCACTAAACTTACTTCGACCGATCAAGTAATGGGACAAAGAAGAACATTTTGATTTTGACTATGCTAAATAACCATTTGTGTGGGCTTTGGCATCGTTAAAATTCGTTTAAAGCTGCATACTAGATGGATGTGGACCATCTAATCCCCCGTTTCAGTTTTTGTGTTGTGCACATGAATCTGCGCTGAATCGTTCCAGGAATATGAAAGAAAATATTAGAATAAAATGCAACTTAAGTTCGAGATATGAAACTTTATGAATTCTCTTTATAAAACACATACAGAGCATATAGCCATCAACTATCCATCTTGAATATATGTATTACCAAGCGAAATACCGGATTTGTTGTGAAGACTCGGATGCAAAACATACTATATAGGTAGATTCTCTGTGCAAAAGCATTATTTCATTTTAGAAACCTGATAATTTTACGATTAGTAGAAGGTCGCCACATTTTAAAACTTGACTCGTGAAATGGTGATAAATTAGTCCACGTGCAGATATACAAGCGTGCGAGTCACCTCACCTCCCGTCCGTCATTTGTGCATGTACATTTTTGCGTTAGCCATGAAGACTACGTTGACAATGGTGGTAGTGATCAGTTTTTTCTTTGGCAAATGGGAGGGCCCTGGGGTGGAGGGATCCATTGCTCAAAAGGATGTGACGTATACTCCGAGAGAGCAAGCAGTTCTGGATGAGGTACAATTTTTGAAACAGACAGACACTTGTGATTGTGATGCTTGCAGATTTTGGTTTTGTTTTTCATGATTGATTTCTTTTTCTTGTCCTAATGCAGTTCAAAGCTCGCATTCTGCCGTTACTCAAACTTGACTTTATGAAGACTGATTTTTTCCTCATAAGATGGCTGCGTGCAAGGAATCTGAACATTCTTCAAGCTGAAACAATGTTACTTCAGGTAAGTAATTTAAAGAACAGTC
>VICI01003763.1:0-12410 GCA_019593645.1 Akabosia matsudoensis
TTTCAAGTCTCCGCTGAGGCATCGTTCACACAAAGCAGATTGAATCAGTAAAAAATGTGCCAGGTGTCTTTGTGCCAAAAGTCCGTAATGACATTTTTTTTGTGCCAAAAGGCCTTGTGCCAAAAGGCCATTGTGCCACTAGTCCGGACACGATCTAATGTGTGTTTCCCATAGAATAGAGTTTCCCATTTCCGTGGTTTGAACGCAGTTGTTTGCCGCAGAGATTTCAAGGTCTTTATTTCATGCCAGATTCTTGAAAATATTTCGTTATTCTTACAAAGACCATTTCTTTCTCTCGTGCCAAAATTACAAGAAGAAAGCGCACTTTTACGCAACAGTGATTTCAATGATTTTTTTCAATGAGTTGCAAATATTAAGTAGCCTTTAATGCAGAAGAGATGATGAAAATGAACGTCCTTATTATAAGCAAAGTTATAATACCGATCGTTTCGCAATTAAGGCTTTTCTCCACTCTCACAAATTGCAAAAAGAATATTTGAAACTGAATCTAAAATCACAACGTGACAACCACATGAAACTTATCTCATGGTCGGTAGATATTGAGCAAGAATTCGTAAAATAATTTGTATAAATTTCTACTTCGTCCGAAGAAGACACACTGGAAGGGTTCGAAACGTTACGAGTATTTTTTGAATTGTTTTCCTCTAAAATCGTCAAAACCTTTACTATAATTATATAAAAACACTATAGTATCACAGTCTATAGTAAATAGTCACAGATATTCTGATTTTTTATTTTATTATTTTTTTTATGAGCTTGCTATTTCGATACTGCAGTCATAACGTTTATTACATGATATTACGGTTTTAACTTTCATTCATCGAATTCATAACTATAGGATGACATCATGCCAAAATAAAAATGTGCATAAGATTTGCTTGTAATACAGCATTGAAACCTCAACCAGGGATAGGTATAGTACTGAAAAACTTAGCAAAAGGCCAGGGCCCGGTGTCATAAACGTGAATAGTACTAATGAGTAGTGATTTTGTGAATTTTTTGTGATTAGTACATGAGGAATGTGCACTAAAATCCCTACTCATGAACGAGTAGTATTCGAGTTTATAACACGGAGTCCAGGTCTAACAAATTGATGTTGTACAATCAACACTGGATTTGTGCAAATCAAACAGATTCCTGAAGAATTGAATTCCAAAAAATGGATATTATCAGTCTGGCAAAGTATGAGGGAAAATACATACATATTCATTAAACAAAACCAACAATATCTTTCATCATATACAACAAACACAACGGAAATACAAGATCTTCATCATTGAGCTGATCACTTGCACTCTTCCCTGGTATCTTATTTTTCAATAACAATCCTTTCGTTTGAGCACTCGTTAGTGGACCAATATGTACAGGCTACATGATACTGATACAGTTATGACTCAAGAAAATACGTTTTAATGGTCTAGAGAACCATTATATTTTTCCAAAGATCCTCACGACTCCATCCAGTATGCATGCCAAACAAAATATGCACCAAGTTAATGTATCTATTGGTTTGATTTGATGTTATGTTTCCACATCGTTTCTCTACTCGTGTTACTTTTCCATTCAAATAATGCGTCAATATCTTACATCTTCATAAGTTTAGTCAACTCAAAAGAAATCAAATATAGAAAATGTGAATTTTGTGTGACATTTGATGCATCCGAGTCCAAATGAAAATTGAACTAGGACAACTTGACGACTGGAAGAGTTACCTTATCCTTGCTTTCTGTGATCGACATTTTACTGAAACCTGTACTGATCTCTATTAAAATGACATTTATGAGAACGGTAAGCCCCTACTCCTAGCACAAGAACAAATAAGAAACAATATTGGTAGACTCTATGCCTAAGCACGCTTTCGTACTTGTATTGCATCAAATTTGAGAAACACTGCACATGGCACACATGACATATCCTTAAAATACCGAGACAACATACCTACGTCAACGTAGATCTATCTTGTTGTGGTGCACACATAATATTTCCGCTTAAAGCCACTCTCTTTTCTTTTACCATGTGTACGAGTGGAGCACTCAATACTAACTTTCCATAGCGTGTCTGCTGAAACTTAATTTGCATGAAAGATATGACATTTTCCTCATGAGCGCCTCAACTAATGGCAAAAGCTTGCATTTCCAGTTTTCTTTTTTCCTGTCGTCTTTTGTTACTTGATTTGATCAAGACTGGCGAAATGAAAAGATTTTTTAAACTACGTATTGGTAAGGTTGCATGTAAGATGCGCACAATTTTTTTCGAAATGATTCCGGTCAATTCAAAATTTAACTGTTTTAGGTCGACAGTCGACCTTTTTCTTGGATATTTGTAGTAATTTGTATTCTATACACATAAAACCTGGTTTTCCAAACTTGCAGAAATATTTTCTATGGTAGGAAAATTTCAAGAAGCTCTTGTAGTATCCGATCAGATATGACTTCAATCATCAAAGGATTACCAAAAAGGGCGATACTGCGGCATAACGTAAATTTATCATTGATGTTCAATCTAATTCCAGGGAGTCAATATGCTTAGGGGTTAGGCTTTCTAAACGCCTACGCCTACTAAGTCGACGTTTCGGGGAAATATTTCGTAAACCCCATTAATAGATTAATCAGAGGTTTCTGCTTATTCATACATTTGCACTGTTTACACAGCGAACCAGCTCATGATAGTTCAGGGATTACATTACATCTGTATAGCATGTGAAAATTAGCATGGGAACTGCTGAACGTGCATGCTATTTTTTCCATGTCTTACTTCGCGTAGTATGCCTTCCACAAAACCCCATGCTGTGACCACTGATCCGCAATATAGGGGTACACTGTTGCACAGAGAGGCATGATGATCATATTGTAACTCGCAACATATAACACCAAAGTGATTACAGTACAATACGGATTACTTCCTGACAGTTCAGAACCCTGCAACAAGTAGCAAACGAGCGCATATTGTTTATATATATCCAATTATTTATTTGCGAAATACGGGCAGGCATGATAGCTCATGTATTCATACATCATGCGTTCGAACATGTTCATACCGTTTACACTCACCGCTTGACTTGTAAACTTTCTCCAAATGATTCATACCTCCAGCATGAAACGATTGAAGAAGGGTTCTTCCGTCTTATAAGATACAGGATCTTGTGAATTTTAGGAAATTACAGAACTTCTTCTGGGAAAGCTTTCATTTTGTCAGATAATAATAGAATTTCAATTTGGCCCACTTACATCATGTAACGAGTAACGAGTAACTAGAACGTACAAACATACGACCTTTAAAAGCTGGAACAACCCACAAATGAAATATTCTTTCACCTTACAGTTATCGACGAGCCATATTCCATATACAACGAAATAGTGAGCCCCTCACTTATATCATAAAGTAAACAAGGTCGAAAATCATATATGAATTGATGAGCTTGTTTTGTTAGTGTACCTTCAAAAAATAAATTTTTAAGAAATAAAATACCAAGGCAGTATACGTCTACAGTCTAGCATTTCCCCTTCTCATGCATATTATATACCAAAATAAATTACTTCAATTTTCCAACATGCACTTTTAGTTGAATCGAGAGTTTACGCTGGAGGCTAGAAAATCGATACCTAAATGGTGCTCCTGATATTTTGTTATGCTACAGGAAACAAGCAAGAGAAGACTTTTTCAATACTGTCACAGAAAACTTGGAATAGAAAAAAGTTCAAACCTAAAATTATCAAAAACTATCTTTACTGAGGATTTAAGTCGCACATGCTAACTCTATTGTGGAGTGTAGTAAATGTATGAAGTATAGCGGGATGCGGTTACTTGCAAGGACAAGACCAGGTAAAAAAGATACTCTATCATTTCTGAATACTTCGACTATAAACTAATAATTGTAAATGCCTTTTCACCCATTTGATAACCCAGTCAGAGGATTTATCTATGTTCCTGTCTGTATTTGCGAGCGTCTTGAACATCAAGAGCTTGAATATCTCATTTTACTAATGCAAAGTGTGTCGGGTAAGTAGTAGTTGTTGTCTTTTTATCTGTCAGGATGGTTTTGAAAGCATGCGGTTGGCGGTACATGCGCTTATCGTATATCTTCCCCCGTGTGTAAACAGTTGTAACGAAAAGAAGGACAGGAAGTAGTTCCTACGAAGAAATTGACTTTAAGTAGGTCTTTCTGTCAGTTACGTATTAGAAATTACACCGAACCGGTTGAAAAGTTGAATTTCAAAACGTATTTTTCCCTTTCTTTCCATCTTCATGATGTCGGTAGTTGTGGTAAGCAAACGCAATAATCCATTTTGAATTTTCAACGATTTTCTCTGCTATCCCTGAGCCAAATATAATGGTTCTACAACAATACCTCAAATACATTCTTCTACCAACCTTGCTCCACATTCGTTGCCACTTCTGTTCGATAAACCAATTAATTATTAAACTCAAGCTAGAGTCCTAATGCTTACAAAAATGAAACTTAGCGTCTGACAGAGCATTCATTTTTCATATTCCAATATGTGGAAACAAATCAAATAAACCAAGGTATGACATGACTGCATGTATAACGAAAAGATCATTTTCGCCGATAGCTAACATGTAATCAGCGAAAACACTGCGACGGAACGGAATAAAGTTCCATATCAATTGGCGATGTTCTACAATATACCAGTCTAACCATATAACTCTAACTCTTACAATAATTGGTTAAAGGCTTAAAAAGGGATAAACAGGTTAAATATGACTGGCATGATGAAAGTTGGTGCGCTGAACGTATAGTAAACGGTTGATATCCGTTATTATAGTCAAAACAAACCCTTTACTATAGTATAAACAATTATCAATTATGCTGCCATGAAGTCTGAATATTTGTCATTTCCTCGTTAGTCTTGCATGTTTTACGTTCTTTCTGTGGACTCATAGCTTTTTACATATCGCTTCATGAAAGGGGAAGACAAAAAAGGCATGGATATGGACATACCAGTATAATGGATATGCCAATTTCAGACTATCAGCCGTGCCAATGTTGTAAAAAATACGGCTAATCTGTTCCTTTTCTTATTGTCGCTAAGACGTGTCTCCTCAGTCTTGTAGTACTATAAAATGTATACTTTTTTTTCATGACATGTAGTTTTCTGGGAATCTACTTCTTCTGAGATCGTCATTTCTGACTGTCTGTGTTTACGAAATCTCAGCACCCTTTTGCGTGGAGCTCTGGAAATTCGAAAAAACGTGCATCTGACTTATTGTACACAGTTTCGACTTGAACCTCCTCTAAGTACAAAACATTATGTCAAACAATGAATGCTCATTGATGATGAACCTTTTTGATTTCATGTAGCAAAGATTTCTGTTCATCGAAAAAAAGTTAATGGCCGTAGACAAGAGGCTTGCGATAGAATATTCAGGTGGCGGGTCTAAGTTTTATTTTGTTAGAGGGTTTGAATAACAGTTTGGAGGAGTCTTTAGCTGACAATTAACTTTAGAGAACCTCAAGCGGAAGCTGTGAAGGTCATTCAGGGGGTTGGTTATACAGAAAGTGAGTGTGGATGCTCACACGAGTGAGCGGTGGGATACGCTCAAGAGAGAATGGAATCGAGGCTCAATGAATGAGAGTCTACATCATCTAACAGCAGTACAAATTCATATAAAGTAGTACTGAAAGTAAGAAATCCCACGCCCTCACTGAGAAAACGCATTCCTTAGGCGTGGCCACAATAATGACGGAACTCTGTTAAAAACGTGCGAAGATGCATCCATTGTATCATGAACATTTAAGATTATCGTTTTTACTAATGGCGATGACTGGAATTGACCCTCTTCAAAGGACGCTGATGCACTGGTAGGAATTAGATTAGCAGAAGCAAAAATCATGGATTATTGATTCCTAAAAGTCTAATTTAAACGTAATTTCTTGCTCTTGTAAATATATGCCTATACGTTTCGTTGGGTAAGTATTTGAAAAAGTTGTATGTTAGTATGTACACTTCAAAACAAGTCAAAGTGGCATGCCATAATTACGTTACATGGATAATTTTGTAATTAGGTTCTTACAAAACTTACCGCAAGCACTTCCTTATGAGTTGTCATTCTCTACAGTTTCACAATAATGTGACGTTTCAACGATCCTTTTAAAGGGATTATTGCTACGTATGTGTCAGTGGTTCCTTGCATGACTAACAAAGACCTGTGAAGTTTTCTTGTAAAAACCACAATCTGCACCAGAAAACCACTAAGTACCACTGGTGGCACACTAGAATCTGTTTGAGGAAATGCCCTGCATAACACAATATTTTAGAAGCTCTAGACTTTGTTCTCTGTGTTCCCTTTATCTTCCGCTTTTCGACTCGTGTCTTCCTGTTAAAACATGTTCACAATGAAGCCACAAAATAACGCTGTCACAAACTGAAAGCAAACTGAGGCCAATTCAAACTGTCTCCTTTACAACTATTATTATAAATTCACTCCTTCCACAAAACTTTATTTTACAGAGTATCTTTTCACGACCTTCGCATTTCTCCTTTTTGTTGGAGGTAGTCCTCGTGCACACTACTCTCTTTCGTGACAATCTCCAGAAGTACAAAGTTTTCTGTGACTAATGCAAAAAATGATAAATCAGGTGAGTCGAACAACATAATAGAAGATTTTTCGGAACTGTACAGAAAAGATTATCAGCTTTCTCTACTTTCACTACTCAGTTTTTCTTCTGAAAAGCACACCTGCGCTCTCTTGGCATATTCAAATATGTTAGATGCAAGTTCTCTACGTTCAGCGAATTCAAAGAGGATGAGTGTGGTGTTGTAAAATAAGTGCAATCTTATTATCTCATATAATTCATGATTCCTGTGCACTTATTATAGCTAACAACTTTGCTCGCGTTCACCTTTCCACCCTTCTGTTTTCACACATTTTATTGGTTTATATTATACACATCACCTCGTGTGATAAGTTAGCGGGTCGAGTCGTATATGCACATCACAACGATATACCATGTACAGGGTAGCCTCTTCCTGACTTTTATGACGTGATAGTTTTGACAGTCAGGTATTCTAACTAATGCATATTTGTGTAAGTCAAGCTCAAACCAAACACATTCGTGGCTAATAGACGAATCTCCCCAACGGTACCTGCTATAAAGAGCTCTCAAGTTACTGCTTATTATAAATGGAAGCAAATACCGCTGTGACTTAGTAGAAGACGCCTGACGCCTTCTTACTTAACAGTGACAACTCGATGGAGGAATGGTTCCACATGGTTTTCTTTCGTTTGTGTTGCTGTTTCTTCCAACATGGACAGTTCTCATGGAAGAGTTCGTTGAACAAACCTCCACCGTCAAATAAAATTACGTTTAGTTTGTACTCTAGCAAAATCCAAGTTCAGCAGTGAAATAATGTAGCCAAGCAAAGCGAACTTAGGACAAGCCAATCGAGAGACACGAACAAATGTTAGCAACGAAAACGCTGCTTTTTTCAGTCCTGCAGAAGCAAACATCACAGCAGCGTGCCCAGCGCTTGTAATGCTATAGTTGTGGTAAAAGCAGCTCATAGGAAAGCAGGAATACTCAAAACTGAATGATGTTGTACACCATCTAAAGCACACGCCTGGCATTCCCGACTCGCTTATATGTTCGAACAGTTGAGTTTTGTTGGTTACTGGCTACTACTTCTGACGCGTTAAGAGCTAAGGAAACAAGCTGCAAGATTCAAACGGATGTGTACAATACGTAACGCAGGCAGCAGTTGGCTCCGGACGGCGGTTTTTTTTTCTATTTTGTTATGCAACTCATTTTTCCAATGTGTATTTTCATTAGAAAAAAAGTGTTAATGGTACTCCTCTACCCATCACCAAATAACTTCATCCAAGATCCTAGGTGTTTTCACAGAAAACGCATTCCGTTGTCGAATTTTGTTCTGAAAAAGATAAATTGGGGGAAAGTGGACTGGCAACTAACGAATGTATGTATCTGTTCAATAGACAGACGAACCACAACGTAGAGTACTATTAGGACTAGTAATAAACTAAACTAACAACATACATATCCCATTATTACCGTTTTCACAAAATATTCAGCTGTGTGCTGGAAAACATAGCTTCACACTTAGCTAACCTTTTACTTTCAATACTGTATTGATGGACATGTACATAAAATAGGACAATTTTTACTTACGTGAACTTCACTGTGTACAGACGTGTTTTACGTTTTCCACAATAGCTCATAATTTCCATTCATTTAGTCCTTTTCAACTTTTCAATTCTGTAGTCTGTTCTTTCTCCTCGTAACCCTCCACCATATCAAAATGAGGTGAAGCTAAGAATGAAGAACGTTGGCTTCACATGCGAGTACCGTATTTTCCAAGCTAGCAACACCTGAAGGAAGACAAAGAAGAAAGCCAAGGGAGGGAAAAACTAAACACTGGCAGAATGCACTTAAGTGTAATCGTGGAATTTTATGGTGTTCTCACATGCACTCCTTTTTTCTTACACAAATCATGAGCGTACGTATCTAATATGCCAATAAGTCCGAAGTTTCGATGTAGGTTTGCTATGAGAGTGAAAGTTAGAAATTTTTTTTCATCTATGACTCGTCCCTAAGATAGATGTGATGTTTGATGTTATTAGATGATAGTGTATTGAATTGCCCCATTTTCACTTATGTACACAACAAGCAATGCTTTCTATGCTCGCAAAAAACGTAATTACGATGTTCAAAGTTTGAATGATGAAATTCTGGCCTAGTCGCATGAATAAACAATCATGTAGTCTGTGTGCCTCTGTGACACAATAAAAATCGATATTAATTATTATTAATTCCTAATCTAATGCTGCATCTTTTACTTTACCATAGTATGTATGTACTGATCCAAAGCGAGTCCACGAGCACCTAAAACCACCGACAATTGCTTTTTGAACGAAGCGTTTTTTGTTCTAAACATGCACTTTCAATTAGTTTATTCAATCGTGAAGTTGAGTACTACCGACACTTCTGGATTGCATTCGGCTTTGAAAGCTTCCCATTAGAATAAATTAGTGCTTTTTAGCAGCAAATGGTGTGGAATGTGCTTCTTGAGTGTATGAGGTTATACACAAGCTATTTTCATTTGTATAGCTCAAATCTTCTAGCCAGTTTCTAGGTTTTTGAAAAAAGGCATCTAATGAACTCTCTTAGAACTGTGCTAACTGGCCACATAACTAGCTAGCTGTTGTAGTTTATACCCATATCTTTGCGAATTGGATGGAATAAACATTTTCGATTCAACTTTCCTTTGACTAAAGTTTCTCATTTCATTAATTTGGAAATGAAATCGTAAATAATTAATAGAAATAAATAACCCATGCTGACACTATCTAATATCAAGAATCCTAAATACCTCAATTGCTACTGATATTTTTGCGCAATTCAAAATAACTAAAAAATATTCCTGGTGTGATACCCATGTAGAGATTGAGTTTCTACACGGTCTCATGCCAAACTGATTAGAACGACCATTCTATTTCTATTGGAACGAGCCTTAATTATTTCTATGAAATAAACGTGGAAGACATAATTTTACCCTAAAACTTCGAGTTTGGAGGCAGTGTAGCACACCAATTAGTGTAAAAAAAGATTCTGGGTATTACGCACAAAAATTTCAAAACGAACATATACCGATATCTATATACATACGTGCAAACAGTACCAACTGCAGTGCATTTTTTACAATAATTTTTCTGGGATTATTTTGTGGTAAGTGGCAGACAAAGTTCAATTGACAATGATGGAACACAAGAAAACACAGATTCAGATTTGTTCACAAAACCAATTTGTCTTCCCTTGAACTACAGCATAAAGGTTGAGCCAAAACCACGATGCACTATGGTTTTCCTAAAATCCCCAGAAAACCCCGAATCCTCGGTCTGAAAAGAAAATCCAAAAACATATTCTTGAGTACGTGCGAATGAACAGAAAATACACTGATTAATTCATGATCTTGTAAGTGGATCAAGCGTGTAACCTTGATCTAGTATTCCATAACACACTCAAAGTAGAAGTGGTAGTATCAAAATCTAATAAAGAAATAACGAACCTGCAAAGTTTGAAGACTAAGAGACACGCTGTTTGGAATCTTGAGCGCAAGAGTTACAAGAGAACAATAATCATGTTCACTTAGAATTGGCCCTAACTTTTGAACTCCATTTCAAATAAACATTGTTTGATATTTCTCAGTTCATTTAAACATTGGGTCTCGCATTTGTCTGGTATGAATTTTAATACACTCCCATTCAATTACACGGAAATAAACAAAAATTAATTATGAATTATTGTGACTCGTAAAAACATGATCACAAGACCAAGATAATTTATGCTTGGAAAAACAGCATTATTGGTCTCATGGGATTCTAGAAACTGTTGTTTCAACAAGATAAAAAAAACAAAAAACAAAAAAAACAAAAAATATTCAATTGCGAGCTCAAGCAAATACAATAAAACGCTCGTGTACGATTCTCAAAAGAGGCGAAAGGCGTTTCTGCAAGATTTGCTAAAACACGATCTGCAAGATTCGCTGAAACACGAACTGCAAGATTCGCTGAAACACGATCTGCAAGATTCGCTGAAACACGAACTGCAAGATTCGCTGAAACACGATCTGCAAGATTCGCTGAAACACGATCTGCAATATTTGCTAAAACACGATCTTGAAGGTGCCTTCAAAAAATCTTGATTATGTATGTACAGTAAGACTTTCATGATCTATAAGTCATGCACAATGCTACCGATTATTTTGAAACTTGGTAGAAGGAATGCTATTGAGCAGACAAACATGTGTACCAATCTCACGTCCATACGTCAAAGCACTGAGGTTTCAGCAGTGGTTTCGCGATAACAGACGGAAAGACGGACGGACATACAGACAGACACCCAAGACAACTTTATAAAGTAGCTTTCGCTCCTTAATAAAACTGACTTGCTTACTTGATTTCATCTCAATGATAGACCGGAATCGAACTCTTTTTTATTTACAAACTGAGGACAACGAAAGGCGCGATGTAGAGGAACCAGAAAGCCTTATGTAAAGAATCGGACAAATGTAAAATCCTGTAGTAGTAATGATAGCTAAGCATCGTTTAAGTATCGCTGCTCCATTGCAGAAAAAAAGTATAAAAAGCTATCAAAACTAGTTTATTTGCTCTTCTCCTTCGCAGAATTCAATACGGACTACCATTTAGGCAAATATGTAACTACCAGTAGTGTCATTACACGATTAGTGGAACTAGGCCCCAACGGAATATAATTTGTACTCGTAAAGGGAAGCTGGCGAATTTCATAACCTATTCAGGCTTATCTGCCACTTTCACTTGTCATGTTTACATGACACAATCCCAGAGTAAGGTAAACAGCATAGCAAACAGTATCTAAATTCTCTGATAAATCTGACTGTGTACTGAATAGAAACTGGTATCTCGTGTCCACGTTTACTTACCTTATTCAGCTCTTTCAAGTTTTAGCAATTAACGGTTTAAAGCAAATCAAGCTGTACTGCCAGCATGCAAAACAAACTGGTTCTAGATGCATTAGGGCTGTTCGGGTTCCTAGATGACTTGTAGGATATGTCAACAAAAGAATACAATAGGGGTTTCCATAGACAGATGAAACTGCCATTCCACGCTAAGCAAGAAAATGAGCAATTTTCAATCATACAAAGAAGAGATTACTTTCACCCTCATTTCTATTTCAAAATGGAATTATTGAAACTGGCCAGATTAGCTTTGCTTCATAGAGGGTCATATGCATACAGCTTATAACAAACTCCCGAAGTAATGATTACAGAGATTAGACTGAACGACTAACGAGTTCGTAACTTAATACGTTAGTCTCATGTTTGACTGGTAGAGCTAGACTAAAAGGATGAAGGAGTAAAAGCGCATTTCTATGTTTACATTAGTTTTGATACCACCATTCTATTCCTTTGATAAGTTTGCACATTTCTTGTGAGTAGTCGGTGATGAGCTTTTTGTGTGGCTAATTTCATCCATCTCATACGGAAAAATAAACCCCGACTGAGCATTGTGAATCATGTAATTACATACAAATGTAGAAATTTTCTATACAAGATCCCATTCACCAGAGATGAGAATAATTACATATTAGGTCTAGGACTGTTAAAATAGAAGATGTTTCAAAAACTAATTCAGAAGTGCGGCGATGTCAAAGGCAACATGGTATTGACAGAAATCTCTTCCAATAATAAAAAGTAGATTTTAATTTCTATTGCGAATGGTTTGACGGGAGATATTAGACAATATTGTAAAAAGTCTACTCCTGTAATACGTCAAACCTATAACATCATTATAAGCATATAATACACTTATTAACATATAATCATTTATATTACAGTCAAATCTGTCTAATAAAGGTAGCTCTAACAAAGGCT
>VICI01003764.1:0-12410 GCA_019593645.1 Akabosia matsudoensis
TTATCCAATAAGAAGAAGGTTTAGGAATACAACGAGCGTTTTATTGTTTATTGACCCTACGTTTCGACCAATCACTTTGATCCTCTTTCAGGGGAATAACGAAATCATGAAAAAAAAAAAAAGTTATTTCCATAAAATTGTATACAGTGCTATGATAAATTTCTTACTGTACAATAATAAGGAATAATTTGGAGATATGAATTTACTTTTCTTGAAAATGTGGCATAGTTTCAAGGTAATTGCGAACTTTCTAGGTCTCTTAATTGCATCGTTGGGATCAGTTGATACACGGTTTAGAAAAAGTGCGATATCAACTTTTTACATGGAAGACTCAAAAGCAGCTTATGAAAGGAAAATATTGTCTTGAAATGTTGTAAAAACACATTTCCAAGAACCTATAAAACCTTATCTAGGGTTAGTGCTGTCGTCAAAGGACACTATGACCATGACACATATGTGTAGGCACGACAAAACAGACTACTGTTTGGTGTAACAGTTTTCTGTCGCAACTTTGTTTGCTATCAGCATTTCCGAAGACAGCAGGTGCTTTTGTTATGTCGTTAACAGAAAAACAAGGTAAAAATTAATGCAGAAAACAAGTCATCCAGGGATTGGGATTGTATCTAAAAGACAATGCACGAATGATAATGGTGCAAGGTTTTCACTTCGTCTCCCTTAATATGCTATTGAACTGCTTCCGGGATAAGCAAACTTTGGAAAAGAACTAGTACGTATACGCTTTTGTATGTCTCTGCTATAATGCTTACACATATTGTCGAATTCGCTACCTGGAGAACTATAATTTATCACACTCTTTCCTTTACAATATCAGCCCCGACCTAGTCAATTATACCAAGTTGTAATGTTTATCGCCTATAGTCTTCTTTTCGCAAGTACATATTTATTTATCCATAGGTATTATTTATTACAGAAGAAAGAAAAGAAAGTCAATAACCCCGGGTGCGCTAGCTAATTTATTCGCACTCGTACTCATAATGAAATGGAATGTTGGTAAGCAAATTCCATAATTGACGTGCGTGCATCGATCAAACACTTCTGAAGTTTCGAACACTGAAGGCGAACTGTTAATTATGCGGCACGGGCACGACTATATTAGGTTAATCTAAACGTAGTGTTTACTGCCCTATTTAATGTAGGGGACATTTTTTAGCTGTAATGTTGTAGGGAACGTTTATCTAATATTCAAAGGTTGGTAAACTGGAGCATTATAGGCCCAAGTAGAGTTGCACCATTGCATTAGTTATTGATCTCTATTCCCATTCAATTCTCAACCACCTTTTCCATGCAATTCCATAATTTTACAAGGCAATATCCATACGGTAATTGCAACCAATAAAATACAAATAATATCATATTCTAACTATCCGAGTGCCGTTGCATGAAATCAAGTCATGAAACTACCGTCTGTACTACCCATAATGCGACTTCTGTACACTACTACAACAACACTAATCAGGTAGCACCAAGCCCGTAAAAAGGACATCAATTTTCTACGCAAAACCCTCCTTGCGCAACCGACAACTTTTTCTCATGAGTTGACAATATGTAATCCTCAGAGAACGAAAAAAGTTGAAATGGGTTGGACAGCGACACTTACGAAATGAATTTATTCTTCGTTTGTACCACAAACAGAAGAAGGTAAAAATATTTTACGGACCTTGTATTTGTGTACAGGTTTCACTTTGCTTTTAATCACCTTTGTTCACGACATCAAAACCAGTTTCTCTGCAAACAAACAATTGCAAGATTGCAACAGTACAAAGTGAAAGCCTCGCTAGTGTGCTAGCCTGAAGTAGTAAAAAGGAAAGATATGCTGCTGACCAGCGACATCCTTTGAGCTACACATTATGAAAATGATTCTTGAAAGAAACAAAAGAATGCAGGAAACGAAAAGAACAGTTGCAGGAGAGTAAAGTCTGCGGAGAAAGTTACCTGAGAATAAATACAGACAGCAAAATTCAGTGCATGTCATGTCAACTCTCTACACTCCTGCCAATTTCTGGGCACGAAATCAGCGAGAGGCCAAGAAAGAAAGCTTAACGTAGCAGTACCAAAACGCGACATCAAGCCTGGATTATTGTACCAAGTAGTGCGAAAATGTAAAAGTTACGTGTAGATCATAAGGTCGATATACCACATCAACTGACAACTTTCACAGCTCCGTACTCTGTCGTGTAGCCCCTTCCCATGCATAGAAGTTTAGTCATTGAATTCTGTGCGACAATTTCGCTTACATTATTCTCCAGTACACTGTAGTTTCCTGTTTAGAGACGTAACGGCTTTCTCTGTGTTTCATCATTAATAATAATAACGATGAAAATAGGGAAATTCTCATCCCTCGACAAAGGTAAAATTCATGGTTTGCCAGACTGTACAGTTATTTTTAGGAGATTTGCTGATAATAAAGTTCTTTGTCTGGGAGCGCTCATTTCTCTTGCCGGAAATAAAAACTTTAGCCTACAAGAGTAGGTACATTATTTTGGATACTCGTTTCTCCGTTACAGTAACTTAAGCTGCTCTTTCTTACAAATATAAATTTTTTACCATGCACCGTACCAAAGAGCTTAGGAGTAATTTGACCCAGCCATAATATTTACAATTTTGTAGAAGAGTAAAGAGGAAGGTCCACGAGTGTTTAGCACAAGTTGTTTATTTACAATGAGCTTGCTTGTAGGTAAAAAAACCTTTCTATGCTATCCTACCTGTATGCTTTTCATCTGGTGTTTTGGGGCAATTTAGATAATAACTGGATAATGCACAACAAACTAAATTCAAATTAACTTTTGCAGAATTATCTATTGAAACAAAAAAAAACTAAGTACATTGGGTAACAGTTTTCGGTAATACTATTATCTGATTCCACTCGGTCGTTGCAATTCCTATCTTCATTTCGTAATACTATTCATAACCTTTACTAATGCAATTGGAAAATGTACGTTAATGGGACACAATGGGCAGTTTTGTTCTTCAAGAGAAATTGGCTACTACCTTTTGCCTTCATAAATTACTCTGAAACACAGTGCCCCTGAAACTTCAATTCAATACTGAAACACATCGATAGCATTTACACTGAACATTTTGAATCATTGAAGTAAATAAAGAAAAAGAATCCTGGCAGGTTGACCACCGACCTCAAGTACACACCCCTTTAGTTTCAAACAACTGCGCAATTTCTGTGCAAAAATCTTACAACAGGTATTACGTTACGAATTATTGTTACGGGCATTGTCTTTGCTTTTGGGTAAGACTCGAATGATATACCTATTTAATTTACAAAATATAATATTACTGCTGGCTTAACATACAACAGTATTTTTTATTTTGGTTGTATTTGTGGAAGCTCACTCCAAACGTTTCAAATTTCAAACACGTTTTTTTCGCAGTTTACTTTTGTACTGATTCTTTTAAAAAGATCAATTTTTAAAAGAAAACAATAAGACACTAGCATTCCTATTCCTAACAAACTGTACCATGATTGGAAAGGCACCAAGCTATGTATATAGTATGTGTAGGGGGAAAACATTGTATGTATTATACTGAAAAATAAACATAAATTATAACTACGTACTACATTTAAGCAGCGAGAGATATACTCCATCAAAAATGAAAATAACAAATAAATTATTCCCGTTTGGCTGTAGGCTTTTATATTGGTATTTAGAAAATTGGCCCTGTACTTCTATAACACAGCTATTACTGAATTATATTGTTTGCAAAAAAGAAAACGAATTAATTTTGTACGATGGCCTATATTATAATGTTCCTTTAGCACGCACTTAAGTCTTCAATGCTGTATGCACTTAAATACTTGGTGCGTTAACAAAATCTTTAGAAAATCAATTATGTAGTCGTAAGTCAAAGATAAAGGACCTACATGAAAGGTCGTGGGTGAAACTGGGAATTTACTTTTACTGTCAGAATATATTTGCCAATGGAAAGAAGCCTTTTGCTCTTCGGAATTTCATGTCGACTAAATTATGAAAATGGATGCATGCATGAAATTAAAGCAATTTATGACCACCTCCCCCTTATATGTTTTGCCAGACAACCGTTAAATTTAAGTAGTTAAAAAAAAATCTTTTCGGGTGCGGATTAGGATGGAAATATTTAAATGGCAAACAGTATGGAATATGTACGATGCATGAATCAAGTGAATCAAGCTAATCCATGATTTTTTAGGCTTACATAGTAAATCAAAGGGAGTACAAAAAATGAGAGAGGGAAAATTGCTTAAACTGTTGGCGCTAGAATTTTATGTGAAAAAGCACTTTCGTTGTAATCTCTCTTATTTCATATGTACATTTCAGACGAGCTTAGCTAACAAATTTATCCATACAATCCATACAATCCACACAATCTAAACAAACTACAGTTATAGTAAGCTAAGACAAACTCAAAGTTAATTTTTGAAAGCAACAAATTAAGCATATGCCTCGAGCACAGTTGAAAAACTGCTTTGCTCTCACGTTTATTGAATTTCGGCTACGTTCCATCCAGACCACTATTGCCACTGCCGGCTTTTTTCACTCATGGGATCAGACCACGGATCTAGTGAAACATGCGTGCTCTTAGTAAGAAAGGTAAAAATGGATAGCATAAACTTGCTTGTATAACTACTAGTGATTTTCATTGTAACGCCTAAGTGCTAAATTTATTACGAATACGTGACACACTTTCTTATCTTTAAGAAGAATACATTGGTTAAAATATTAGAGGTTTTTTTAAAAGGGCATGGGAAACTGTATCGATAAAATCAAGTGAATGGAGTCATTGATTTTGTATTGCAAATTGTTTCTCGCCCTTTACCCTTTCATGTCAATGGATAAATAGTTTTATTCCGTTCAATACACGAACATCTACAATGATACTTCAACCTATCTATAAACTTCAAGGATAAATACGATTCCCCCAAAATTGGGTCTAGTGAACCAACTAGATGTACATAACCAGAAGGAAAGTGAGATAAACAATGCTACGACGAACGAAATGAAAGAAGTATTGGTTTTTACAGTCCAACAGGAAGATAGTTGTTCTGCACTGCGAGTTACAACAAAAATTACATTTTCTACAAAATCCGACAAGCCAAGTAGATGTGAAAATGAAAGTTATGTTGGTGATGGTGTTTTATAGTTCAAACTCTTGATCTATCAACTCTACCAGCTATACAGCATAAGCACACTTACATAATCCAATGTTGGTTTCACACCACACATATTTTTTATATTTTAGCATTTTTACTGTCATGTCTAGAATGAACGATAACATGTTACATGACAGATATCATTTTGGAATCTGACCCAATATGTTTTTAGCACTAAGCAAGGCTCGGATTATGATTCATAAATCAACAGAACATTGGGAAACAAGTAGTGTCCACCTCTTTCCCCATCCCGAGCATATTCCTCAAAACTGTATCGCGATTCATGATTCCTACTACTTGTCCCTTGGCAATTCAAAAGCAAAATAGTTGAACTGCTTTCGTAGTTTTGCCAATCATTCAACCCTGGCGCGTAACTTGAAACTAATTCAAAGAATCGATATAATTCTAGCTTTGTAAACCTTCTTCCCTTCATAAAAACTCCAATTGCGTTGACTCTCTTTAACTCTGGATAAAAATGCTCAATACATGTACATAGTTGATCCCTCGGTTTTTCTTGAACTATATATGAGCACTTCAAGCGGAATCAAACTGCATGATCCCCCCCTTTTTTGTTAATTTCGTTGAATCTAAGCTAGGAAAAGTAATTTTGTGACTTTTTCTGCTGATTTTCCTTTTGTTGTATGTTGGGGAAAGATTTACTGCCTACACTTGCAAATAGACATGTGCTGCTGTTGTGTAAGTGAGAAGGACTTTTGTTGTCTTGAACCTTTTCTTTTCCAGCAGCTGCAGTACAAAATAACATGTAATTTTGAACACCCCGACAATAATTCTAGTCAACTGCCTGCTCTGAAAGAAGAGGAGTAACAATGATATGATGACGCTTTCGGCGACACAATGAAATATCCCGTCTCCGGGTTTCTCTGTCTGTTTGATACTGTAACTAGCAAAATAAAGCAAATGTAACTAAGCCTCACATATCGTCAGTAGCGGGGACAATGCCTATGTGTTAGGTTTATGGCTCTGCTAAGCTCGATATTACTTTTTGCTTACAGTTACAGCACCAACTTCCGCTTCGTTTTATGAGAAGGAAGATGCGCCACTGAACAGTCATGTTTGGTCAGAAGAGAATCCCAAATTGCTTCAACTTTTTACAAAGTTAACTTACGCATGGAAAGAGATTTATATGTAAGAAGTGACTCGTGAATAAAAACGGAAGTCACGTATCTTATCACTGGATTACGAGGAGTGCAGTGCAGTGTGTTAGTCGAACCCGGCATACAAGTGAAGATGTTTTATAGATTTCTCAGAGAGTAAACACTGTCCAGTGCCAGTTTATGTAATGGAGGTTTTTTGATGCACGAAGAAAGTTTATTTCCGTGCTTTTCAGTCCATATCGGCCCATTTTTCAGAAAGAAAATATTTTTATGGGCAATAATGCGTTAGGACAGGATGTATAGCAAATTGACGAGTAAAGTGTAGTTGGTTGAACTCCACCAATTGTGTCTTTTGGTTAATGCGCCAAAAGCTGACAGATTCAAATGGATATGGTTTTCCTTTGTATCTTTCATTAGTTTCAGTATAAACTTGTCGGAAACAAGTTTAGTGGCAAAAAGACTAAAAGTTTTGCTGAAAGTTAGTACAAATCTTAGCAAAAAGATGTAGTATATATGCGCAAAAAATGACGTTAGTCCGCTACTCCGGCTTTTGTACTTTGAGGTATAATATGCTTGAATTTTTTTTCGCAAAAAGAAAGTTGAGGGAACGACAACTACCCCAGGCAGTTGGCTGATTCTATTACTTCCGTTCTTGTACTATGTTTGGCATCATCCATGCTTCTGCTTTTTATCCTACCATCCTTCCACAAATTAGTGAGCGACTCGGTCAATTTTTCATCATAGTTTGAAACATGTTTGAAAGGCTGTTAAATGCTACGAACAATAACCCACACAACAGTTATGATTCTCAGCTGAAGTGAAATCATAAAATGTTACCATTACCGCAGAGTTTCAACTGCACCCAAGACATTCTGTGTTTTACAAATGCCTGACCCAAATCTACTAAAAACTCTTATAAGGAAACGCATTACGGAAATGAAATTTTAGCGTAACATTTTGTATTGACATTATATAAAATTTAAGGGGGACGAACACACCCATTTATGGGTATACCATGCATCTTAAGTTTCAGAACAAACAACGCAAACTTCTTGAAATCAGTGAAGAGGTAATGCGCAGCTATATCTTTCTTTTAAAAAAGTCTGGATTTAATTCACTTACTGTTTTTAAAACGTTGTCATATTAGTTTTGCTCTTACTAGTTGTTGTCCTGATCTTAAAATATTATCTTGGTTGCGTAAACGTAAAGGGCAAATGGAAAGGGAAAGCAGAAATGGCGTGTATGATACGATATTTTTGCGTATCCATGAAACTCGGGGTGATAATGCAGTGTACTTCCAGTCCATGAGCTGGACTTGTTTATTTTTTGCATAAAACATTTTCTTTAAAGAATGTGTTTCATTGCCCTCCCTCTGGTTGTCATATTAGTTTTGCTCTTACTAGTTGTTGTCCTGATCTTAAAATATTATCTTGGTTGCGTAAACGTAAAGGGCAAGTGGCGAAAATGCAACATAATATAATCATTCCAAACACTAGACTATCACTATACCTTTTAATGCAATCATACTTACAATTACCACAACATTTTTGATCCAGTGCCAATAGCTTAAGTCATCCGACATTAAATGGATATCAACAAAACCATTATCTGTTAAGAGTGTCTCCTACATCCCAGCCGAAACGCTTAACTTAGCACCTGCGACTAATTATTTTTATATGATAGAATGGCTTGTCGAAAATCTCACCAGTTTCCATCCGTCTGATGGCTGTACTACTAGCACACACGCACATAGAGACAAATGTTTCTTCTGTAGTTTGGTGTTGGAGTAAATCTACACAAGAGGCATTCAGAAGTATCGCTTTGCAATAATAAATACAAGACTGTCTTTCACGGTTCGAGACCCACGCAAATTCATCATCTCCGCCCGTAATAGTATTGACTCACTCTAAGACAAGCACTCCATCCAAGTTTATTCGATATCGTGATGTTCGCAAAATGACAAAAAAGATGTTTTTCATGGATCACCCTCCAAATATAAGCAATAACTGAGCTCATCGCCACGAATGAGTATCCTATCGTGACAGTATAAAAATCGCTTTGAGAATACTTTTTTACCTCAGGTAATTTCTACTTCCCTTCCAACAGGAAATTAAATCATCCGCTCAAACTCACCAGAATGAGAAATTTTCGTAATAGGAGCACCTTCATAATGCCAAGTTATTGGCTCAACAGTCCAGTTGTTCAAGTTTGCTGGCCATCGAAACCAAGTTTTTTCTTCGAATTCAATGGACTGAAAACACTTTTCTTTCTTTTACTTTCCCACACTCGACATCCTACTTTCATTGGATACTATCTCCATTTCGCTCATGTCAAGTGTTTCTTTCACTAGTCTTACCGGTAGTCTTAGGTTAGGCACTGTTCTGTTTTCTATAAGAAAACGCCAATACAAAAAATGTGTTACTTCATGGCATGTTACCTATATCTTGTCTTTTACCCACTTCGAGAATTTGTTCTCTAATGTTCTATGCAGCAAATGTGATGAGTAAGTACGGTTAAAAATATACCTATACGCTATACATGTACTACAACCAACAACACTTAACAGCCTATAGATGATAGATTGATTATAGATCAGTTACTTCACAAATGATCTATTTTCCCTATTCAAATATCACTTCACATACAATATTTACCGCCTGTCTTGTGAATTTTGATGACGAAGATACCTCAAAATTCAAAATTTATTATCACATTATATTGATCACATAAATGCATAGAATTCACCCTTTCCTATTTTTGCTTGAACCGATGCTCCTCACGTTCAAATTTCTAAGCTTTGTGTACAATCTACTATTGAATATAGATTTTTTTTAGCTCCCAAGCATGAAACCTATCACGCTTTGAATATGCACTCCCCAATCAAACTTAGCCATCCCTTGTGTTTTGGTATTTGGTGTGGAAGTGAAAAAAGGAGTACTTACTTATGGCAAATTTCACATAGGTACATATTTGGGATGCATGTGAAAGTAGGAGAAGGAGATAAAAACGTATGAAGGCGAACTTTATGTAGAAAAACCATTTTTAAAATTACGACACATAATAATTCGTTTTAATCACACTATTTCATTTACCATACCTCATAGTTACACTCCTGTTTAAAGAAACTACTGAGTCTAAGGCTTATTATTGGCTGCAGTTGGTAGTTGACGAAAATCTGAGTAATATGTAAACGTTGTTGAGTGGAGCTTTTTATGCCATGTTGGAGCAAAAAATTTTAATACCCTTTTAATACGTCTCTTTCACCTTGCCTGCTCATCAATCCGTCGCGTATACTTATATTGTATTGTTCCTGTGGTTCTAGAGATGAGATTTCATAGTCATGTCATCAACGTATGCATTTACATTTTAGTTTGCTTGCATATAAACGGCACAGATCATTATGACATTGGTATATAAAAGTTATGTAACGTTTACATATATAATATGATAATGAACGATTTAAGTACGCACCTACTTAAACTTCCTTTTACGACATGGTTTCTCTTTTATCCTTAAAATATGCTTGGCTGTGCCCGTCCACTTATCAACACGTTATCCTCAACCGTCAGACTAACTTTTCTCTCGTTTTCCAGAAACCTTGTTCTTTCCCACGGTCCTTCCGACAAACAACGGGTTGTATAAGGATGTTATTCAACGAAACAGTACTTTTTGTGGCGTATGTTTAGCACGAGTGCAATACAACTCTGTATAGTTCAATTTTTCGAGAATATTTCTGATGCTCTTGAGCTGGGGCACATCTTGCAGTTTCCTAGATCCGAAATTGCATTCTTTTTATACTATTAACCTTAACCCACGCTTTTTTGGCTGAGATGTCAATGTTAGCGTGTAATCTTTTCGCTAAATACTCAAGAAGTATAGAATGCGGTAGGACACGAACTATGCGATAAAAAGATCAGACGCAATTTTAATCCCAAGACAGTGGCCATGAAAAATGACAAAACATGAAACAAAGGGTAACAACACGTTATAGTGTTCCAATGTAGGGAGCTGTCAGTCAGTATAGGAATGCGGTTATTGAGTAGACCTTTCTCGCTCCAACCTCAGCCTTCTCTTTGCAGACGGACATGCAGAAAGTGATAGAGCAAACCTCAAGAATGAAAACAGAACCGTGAAAAAAAGGATTATCGAAAAATTTGCGTGCTCGTGTGTTCTAATGGACACATTTCTATCCATAGTATTCTTTTGTACTAAACCTCTTTCAAAGCTGGCTACCTTGCCTTCGACTATCGCTATCCAACGAAAGTATAGAACTTATGAAGTTAAAAAAGAGATAATTAAATTCTCTGACTGTCCCTGCAATCCGTCAAGTTACCCGTCCTACAAATTGTACATGACAAAGGGGAATTTGAAAAGCGACGTACTCCAAGTTTTTTTTCAGACTCTGCAACAGACTTGCTATAAATTGTGAGACCCTAGCTAATGCATGTATATTACAAGTTTAATTTGCTTTTCTCATTTCGATGCCTGTTATGTTCCGAGTAGAAGGACTTGTTCAATTTTACCTAGTTTGTTAGCGACGTAACATACATCGCGTGAAACGTAACACCCATTATAATCTTCCGTCCGGAACACAATGACATTACAAAAAACAGCGAGAATAAGAGGACAGGATGACAATGGGACATTGAAATCAAAAGGCACAGAAAATACCACTTCTGTAGTGCCTGTGGGAGTTTCGTACAATACACAATATAGTAGACGTTGAGTAAAAATGCAGTGATGCATATGCTACACCCTTTTTTCCGAAAATTAAAGTATAATATTGCTAGCATGTGACTCGTCGCACTAAAATACAAAATAAAAAAGTCGAAATAATTGCTCATGGAGTGCTCTTAATTGTGTTTGCTCTTCTCGAGTTGAGTGTAACTATAAAAGGCTGGAAAGTATTAAAAGAGGGGACAAGAGGAGTACGCGTAAACTGATACAAAGTCCAGTACTTTCGCTGTAAACAAGACAAACAATCACCATGCGGTTTCTTTTGACCTCAGTAATTACTTGGAGAGGAACTCCTATTAGCACTACAACAAACTACTTGGCCGTCTCGTGTGGTGATTTTAGCGGTGAGTGAAAAATTTCGAGATTGAAGTTTCCGAGTGCCAGCTGGGTATTAAATGACGTGGACGCCTGAAAAGCTGTGCCACATACATGTTGAGGATGTTTTATTGCAATTCGCCAAGACAGTTGCCAGTTTGTTGTGTTCTTTCATTATATGAATAATGTATGTACTCCGTTACCGCCCTCGGTTTACTAATGCAGTGTACTTGTCATAGGAAAAGAGCCAAAAACCCAGCTTCGAATACAAAATCAGGGAATTATGGGAAGCAATATGATTACTTGTTGTTACACATAAATACCGTGTATGTATAGGTTTTTAGTGCAATAAAGCATAAACGCAATCATTCAGGAAATGCTAAGCACTAAAAACTACCTAAATCTATTATCCTCACAAATTCTTGGCTTTCACTCAAAAATAATACGCTTTCCTGTGCCGCCACGGATGTTAAGCAAAAGCTCTCAACAAAGCGTCCGAACTCACACTGTTTGAATTGTAAGAGAACAGGGGAGGGAAGGCTGAACAGGAGGAAGTACTTTTCGCATTCATCAAGCCAGACGGTTCAATCTTTTTCACTGATGTACTTGTTACACACACTGTGGCTGTGAAGTTCCATGAAAGAAAAATCATTCCGCAAAGGAAAAACAATTTTCTTCCAAAACTGTAAATGAGAGCTTCTGATTTTAGGTAAGCACTGTGCATGCACTAACATGAATAGCTATTCCATGAATCTCGAGACACTACCGCAGACCAAAGAGGAGCACACCTCGTAATTTTCGGTCTGACAAAGAGAAAGTGTGCAATCGCTTAAAAACAGTGTTTTCGTTTAGTAGTTTGCCTCTCAAGTATGAGGTTTCCCTTATCCGGAAAATGATGCCTTGAAATGCATGGAGGAAGTTATCTAGTTTTATGTTCTCATTTAGGTAAGCCAGTCTGAAACGCCGAAACGCATATGAAGTAATTGGATGCATTTCATTAAGCATTTGGAACAAAAAACTAATTGCATGCCGCTGGAACATTATCATTCTAGTTGCCCGTTTCAAGTATATTCGTTTCCTGT
>VICI01003765.1:0-12405 GCA_019593645.1 Akabosia matsudoensis
AGAGCAAAAGGAGGAAAGAAAAGTGTCACGCTAATTCATCTCCCAGAAAGTCCGCCGATAGAATCCTCTCCAAGAGCAGGCTCCTCTGGATTCGCAGACACACCACGGGTCAACTCCCCTTTTGCTATGTTAGGCGGCGGGGACGCCAGGCCAGGAAAGGAAATCCCCGCAAGCAAACGTTGGGATCAGATTAAATGGTGGAGCCGGAAGCAAATCGAGCGGGCCTTGAAGGAACTCGCCAACGATTTAGTTAATACGTCGAGAAACTCGTACAGCCCCAAGGAAATTTCAACCTTTGTGGAAATGGTGATTCAAAACCCAAGTGCTCAGATACTCCTATCACAGATTGTGAGTTATAATATTTTTGGGATATGTTTGTGTGAGAAATATGTGTGAGATTTTAACTTTATTTTTCTCCCGGACAGTATTTTATAGAATACATCAACTGCTTAAGACTGAAAGATATTCGGCGGTGCTCGGAAGCCCTGCGGACATCCTTTGACATCCGCATCAAGCCAAATACATCTGAGCTGAATAAGGGAGTTCCTTATGCCCCGTACAATTTTGCAGTATTTTACAACTTTTTGGGATACAAGTAAGAAGAAGTAGAAGCAAAACCTTTTAATAACGTGGCAAAAGTTTTTGTAGAAAACTACATTTTTTGCATTACTTTTATATTTAGGAAAGACGCAATTTTGTGTCTAGAGGAGGCCTTTCGGGCGGGCCATGCAGCAGCGGATCCAACCTGTCTTCATTATTGTCATAATATGTGGTCATATCTTCAAAACAAGCCGTACACTGATGCAATTGTCACTGTCACGAAGGAAGTGGATAATAACATGGCGTATTTACATTCTTTGAACGTGATTGCTAACGCTTTTGACTACCATTATCAGCGGCAGCCACCAGAAGAAGTTTTATATGTAAGAAAATACGTGGCTTTCATTTATTAGCCCAACATTAGTGATGATGATAATGACCATACTTTTTGTATTTTCCAGACTTTGTGGCATTACAATGCAGAATGTGACTTGGAGGAAATGGAATCTTTGCTGCTACTCTCACTATCCGGCTTCTTTATGGCATTTGGATGGCACGAAATGGTTTCGTTTCCATGTCAAATCATTCTAAATTCAAAGCTCAACTGGCCCCTGAAGGCATACTGCAAAGCCCTGATCATTTTGTCGGACTCATTGCTTCTTAGAGGGGAAGTTGAGATACCTGTGGCGCTTATGGAGTACGGCGAGTCCTTATTTGGCCATGATGCTTCACCAGTGGGCGAATACTTTTACAAACGGCACGCAACTTTTAAAGCATTCATGGCTTATCTTGCTTACCGCCCCGTGGATGAGAACGTGCTTGCCACAATGTACGCTTTCAACAAAGTTGAAGGAATTTACTGGCTAGCTTATACAAAAATGATAACCAACGAGTGGGAAGAAGCATCGAACCTCTTGAACACACTGTCCACATTGCTACTCGAAGATGAAACGTCTTGCGAAAATAACGACATGAAAATTAGGTAAATAAAAGACGAAAGACGCGAAATAATCTCAAAATGTACCAGACAACGTTTAACAGTTTCATGTATTTTGTGGAATTACAGGTGCCTTCTGCTCATGGCTGAGTTGCAATGTCTCAGTGCAGCCCCAGCAGCAGCTCTCGGATATATTTATGAAGCCCTCGAAATCGCGTATTCATTTTGCGCCGACCATTTTATAAGTCTTTGTCTAAGTCATATCGCCTCTATTCAGGTACTTGAAATTGTTTTGCCTTTAACTTTCTGCAAGCGGCTCTCTCGACATTTGAAGCTATAACAATAATATATTTGTTTTCCTTTGTAGTGTGAAATGGGACTGGCCATGGCAGCGAGTAAAACTATTCACAAGGAAATGCGTTGCGTCATTCGGAGTTCCAATCCTTTTCTGAACGCCCGCTTGAATATAGTTACCGTCCGGATCAGCCTTCAGCTACACCCCGTCATTTCCAAACTCGCAGAGAAACAACTTTCGGACAAGTTAAATCTTGCAGAAGATCTGTACAAAAAGTGGAACAACAATTATCGCCTTCAAGAAGTCTACAGTTTAAAGGCCATCTTACTAGACAAGTGTGAGGACAGTCAGTCCAGCGGAAATCAGTACAGAAAACTAAGTAGACTCGACAAAGTCCCATTTGAATTGGTCACCGTCAACTTGTTTGCTTTAAATTAGGTCAATATTAAGCTTAAAATATTTTTCTTGTTTGTAGTTCATATCTCAAGTATGAAAATAAATTTGAAATTTAAGAATTACGAAAAGTTTTCAATGCGCAATTTATTCTTAAAGCCAGTGAATAGCTTTGATTTGTTATGATATCTCCTACATTTTAGATTTTCTCATGAAAAACTTTTGAATTGCGTTAATGCAATCTTCTGACGTCCACCGCTCTTGTAACCGATCACACTCGGCAACATTAACTTGATGGAGAAGCTCACGCTCTCGGCCCCGAACCAATTCTTTCGAGTAAATCAGAGACTTCATTGGCAGCTCAGCGACTTCCTTAATTAGTCCACCGCTCTTGTAACCGGTCGCACTCGGCAACATTAACTTGATGGAGAAGCTCACGCTCTCGGCCCCGAACCAATTCTTTCGAGTAAATCAGAGACTTCATTGGCAGCTCAGCGACTTCCTTGATTCTTTGATCGGTTTCCGCGCGGAGCCTGTCATCCGGGATAACTTTTGTGACGAGACCTACCCGTTCTGCTTCAGCCGCAGTTAGCTTCTGATTGAAGTAGAGCATTTCGCTAGCCTATTAAGAAATTCACGATATTATTTAAGAATTGCCCGCAAAACTATAAAACAAAGCAATATGTCTGCAGTATTTACCTTAGCGTAGCCCATAATTCTTGGAAATATGTATGACGAACAACCCTCGGGACTCTGGCCAAGAGAGCTAAATGGGGACGAGAAACTCGCCTGATCCGAGCAGAAAACTGAATCAAACATTCCCAAAACGGTCACAGAGATTCCGACAGCAGGTCCATTGATTACTCCAATCAAAGGCTTCTTCAAATATATAAAAGAATCCACGAATTCCCTGTGAATAAAGAGTTTTGAACATATATTGTCAATAACATTTTGGTAATTATTTCCGCATTAATTTATAATTTTCATGTACATGAGCAAGTCCCGCCCATCCTTGGCCATTTTAATAGGATCTGTAGCGTTCATAAAGTTGCTCAGATCGTTTCCACTGCAGAAAAACTTGCCTGTCCCTGTGATGACGACGACCTTCGTGTTCGGGTCGTCATTCGCCTGGTTTAAATTTGTGAGGATCCCGCGGTACATTTCTCTTGTTAGAGCGTTAAATTTTTCCGGTCTATTTAGGCGAATCGTCCTCACTCCATTCTCAATTGTGACGGCTAAGCCCTCCACACTCCCTGGAGGAGACGGTTCTGCAGATCCAGATGCACTTGAGGTATCGCTCAGACCTCCCGCGACGATTTGGATGTATTCCTTTTGAGCGTCTTCTTTTGACATGTCTCCAAGCTCATTCCACGCATCAAATTTAGCCCTTTTCACAAACTCCATCGCTCCAGGTCGCTTCCCAGTTGCCTTACCGGAAGTAGCTTGTTTGTAAAGCGCATACATTCGAAGTTTAGTGGCATTGTCCGGGTCGTTCATGGACGTTGATTTTTTCACAGCTTCCTCAAACGACATTTTGGATGAAAAGCACCTCGCCTGTTGTGGTCCACTAAATACAGTTGGTAACGTTGTAACGGGCCCAGCCGCCCAAGTGCGCCTTAGAAAGGCAGTGCTCGTTTGTCGGGTACAATATCCTTGGTGTTGGACCAACTGCCCACCTCTAAATCAAAACTTAAATGAGCGTTTCACCTGTAATTTAAACTACATTTTAAAAGATGTAGCTTATTCCTTACCGAACTATCATCTGTCTTAAAACCCTTGACCCATTCATTGTAGCTCTGAAGTATTATCACCGAGTTATCCTGATCGAGACCAGCAGATAGCTGTCAATGTTGACTCTTCTGTTTTGGACTTTGCACCTGATGACGAAAAAACTCTGCTTAGCAGCAGACAGTTATAGGAAAAGTCCCAAGGGTTGTAACCAGGTGACGTTCCAACGCCTCCAGTAGAGTGACGCTCCAGCTCCACTATAAACTCAAGGCTCAAGGGTTACATAATTAAAAATGAATAAATCAGCATGTCCACATACATCGATGTCATGTTATGATGAGTCTGTCTGTAGTAGGCTGGCGGGACAAAGCTACCCTGCTGTTTGTATTCCTTGAAGTCAAACAAAGGGATACTTCACTTATACGTTATGATGGAAATACAGCTGAATTTGATTTCCCTTTGACCGGTGACGTTCCAACCTCACGTTTATCTCAAAAGTGGACCGGGAGCGTCACTCAAGTGGAGGTGTTGGAACATCACCTGGTAACTACCCTGGGGATTTTTCCTATAACTGGCTGGCGCAATGACCGACAAACAAGAAACGGTCGAGCATTTTTTTTTTTTTTTTTTTTTTTTTTTTGCATGAATACAACTTTGGAAAAACCTTCAGCCATGTTTGCAATGCTTTAAACTTAATTTATTCAAAAAAATAAAACAGTATCAAAATTACAACGAATTCTTTTATAACAAAGGCTCGTAACAATGTGTAATCAAGTGCTCAACCCCTTTAAAATCAAATTGCCCCGCAAAATCATCAATCAACGTAACAACGCCCTGGTTATCCTTCAACTTTCCAAGTTCCTCGGCGAAAATCATGACCGCGTCCTTCAACAAGGCGTCCTCCATTTTGAAGCAAGCGTCGGATACAACCTGGTACATAAAGTAATACAGTCTAACAATGTTTCTCGAGTTTTCTTCGTGCGTTGCGGTGTCAACAGCGGTCTCGATGTCTTGTTCCCTCCGCACTCGCTTCATCCTCCGCAAGGGCCGCTCATCCGAAATTCCTTGAGCAAATTTGACAGCGTCGCCAATCATCCGCTCGGTTCCACCTTGTCTCTTCCTCAGCTCAATCCACCGCCCAACCTTGTCCTTATTCGTTGAGCAGGCGAGCATTGACTGGAACAGCTCGTCAACCCCGCGACGTCGCCGGGGAATCCAGTCTGGGAGGCTAGTCGCTGCGACAATTTGTTGAGTCACCTTCACGAGCCCTTCAACCGTTTCGCCGTTGAATTTCCCGCACTGGTTTTCCATCATGTTCACCATCATCTCCAAAACGACCAAAAGCTCGTCCTTGCTCAGTTGACTGATTCCAGTGACTTCGTTATCGGTTGACCTCTTTGTTCTCTTCACTTCCTGAGGGTGGTTTGCGTTCGCGTCAGGTTTCACAGGGCCCACCTGCGTCTTTTCCACTGCATGAGTTGTCACGACGCTCAGCTCGGGCTTGGCAGGGGCCGGAACTGGAGCCGCATCGATCTTGGCCGGTTCCGCAACAGGTTTTGCATGTTCCTCGACAGGTTTTGCATGTTCCTCGACAGGTTTCGCAGGTTCTGCGGGTTCAACCGCTGGTTTTTCAAGTTTTAAGGCTTCAGCTTTAGGCTTAAGAGGTTCAGCAATTGATGACAAAGACTCCTTATCTTTACGCTTGCTCTTATCTTTACGTTTTTTGTGTTTCTTTTCCCGTTTCCTCTTTGCTGTCTTGATATTGGCCTCGCCAGAGTCAGAGTCAGAATCTGACGAGTCGGACGAGTCGCTGTCGCTGCTGTCGCTACTGTCGCTGCTATCGCTATCGCTGTCACTCTCGGACTCAACCTTTTTGTCCGACTTTCGTGCGACTTTTCCACTATCCTTCCTCTTCCCAGATTTCCCTGACTTTCTCTTTTTTATTTTCTTAGCTTTGGCCAAGGTCGCTGACCTTCGTAGCCCACCTGGAAGCAGCTGGTCAACCTCAGTGTCGCCTTTCTTGTCCTCCGTTTGCTTGAACGGCACATGGCTGTCTTGAGCTTGGGCTTGCGTCTGAGTCGCGTCCCCACCTCCGGTCTCCTCAGGAACAGTTTCTTTCTTGGACAGCTCCTCATCTTTAAAATCGTCTGTTTGATCCTTCCCGCCTTCCTTTCCGTCTCCCTTGAAAATCTTTTTCAGCCAATTTTTCAAGCCCCGCTTGCTTCGCTTCAAGACCTTCATGTAGCTGTTGAACGGTTGCTTCTTGTGGTTTGCCGTTTTGTCTTCCTGCGCCACCTCGTTCACATGGTACTTCTCCACCTCGTCCGAGTCGTCCAAAAACAACCTGTGGAACTGGAGCCGCCTTTGGTACATGTCGTTCAGAGTGCTGAGGCTGTCGCCGTTTCCACCTCGCTCCAGAGTTCCATCGACAACTTGTTGAAACACTTGCTCGGGAGCTTTCCCTAACGACTTTGAGTATTTCTTTATTTTTTGTTTATATTTAACCCAGTCATCTTCGTGGCCTAGCATTTTGGTTACTTTGTCTTGGGAAAATGGCGTCAGTCTGAGTTCCCTTTTCCTTACAATCAGCGGAACATTACCTCCCAGATCTGGAGGAAACAGGGGAACATTAACGACAGCTCCTGAATCGTAGTCAGGCATTTCGCGGCTAGGTTCTTCCTTTGGACTCCGCTTCCGGTCGTCCAATCCACGGAGGCTGCTTCGATAAGATCCTTTTGGAACCCGGACGGCGATCACTTGAACAATATCCCGCTTGGCTGGCAACTCACCGTCTCCGTCGTCCTCATCAGTGGCCCCAGAGAAGGACTCGGATGTGTCGTCGCTGTCGTCGTCTCGTTTTCGGATAAACATTTTGGCAGGTTTTTTACGCGGACGGACGACATATGTGAAGCCCTGCCTAGAAAAGGTCTGACCTTGGGAGCGTTTGCGAATGGGAGGGTGAAGCGGGCGACTTAGCAAGGAGGAAAAGATTGGAACATGAAAGTGGAACGGCTTTTGGAGGACAACAACCTTTTTCGCAAATTCAGAGCTAGGAATTCTAGGAACGTAGAGCTCCTCGTCGTCCTTATCCTTGTTGTGGGAGTCGACATGCAGCTCACTCGTGGGGCGGATGATAAGCCGAGACGCCAAAACAGGTCCACGATGACGCGGCAAAAATTCCTCAAATTTTCTACCAAGCTCTTCACTTACTGATCGAGGCGTTGTGGACGGCTTGGGACCGCCGTGGTTCCCTCGGAGAAAGTCTTTGTGTGGCTTATTCTAAAAAACGATAATTTTTTTTTAATTTGGAATTTTCTTTTCATCAGTCAAAATTTTGGCAAAAATTTGTTTACGTTGAAAAGATTGTCAAGCGTATGGAATATCAAAGAGTTCTCAAGCGGTTTGCTGACATCGTGAGGTGCTCTTTCATTGACCGTATGGCCGTCGGTGGCTTCACTTGTTGTAATTTGATCGTTGACCGGTTCCAAAATTGGAATATTTGTTACGTCAGGATCTAGTCAGAATATTAGGACACGTATGATAGTAAGTATTTAAAGCTGTTAAGACTTTTTAACGCTTTGGCTATGTACCAGATTTGACAGTCGCCGAGGTAACTTCGTCACCATATGCTACCGACAAAACGAGAAAAAGTGCAGAAAAAAATTGCACAAATCTTCCCCCTTTCTGGACTTTATACTTTTCTATTGAAATGAGCAGCTTCATGACAGTCGCCGAGGTAACTTCGTCACCATATGCTACCGACAAAACGAGAAAAAGTGCAGAAAAAAATTGCACAAATCTTCCCCCTTTCTGGACTTTATACTTTTCTATTGAAATAAGCAGCTTCATGATTGACTGCTGCTCAGAAATATGGTTATTCTCAAAAAAGAATTTCTCAAATTTGTAGTTGAAAGAAATTTCAAAAAAAATCCTTATAGAAAAAAGTGGCTTTTTAGGGTTGGGATTTGAACAGCGCAGAAGGAGCTGTACTACATGTCTGCGACTAAAACTCCCTGCCGGTGCTGTAAGAGAAACTTTCACAATAATTTTTTTGCGTCATTATACATTCTATTCAGAAGACTATTAAGTTAAATTACTTCGGGTTCATTGGCTATTGTGAAATTTTCTAGATAAAATGTGATGTGAGCCGGTGCTGAAAGAGAAACTTTCACAATAATTTTTTTGCGTCATTATACATTCTATTCAGAAGACTATTAAGTTAAATTACTTCGGGTTCATTGGCTATTGTGAAATTTTCTAGATAAAATGTGATGTGGACTTTTAATGCATGGTTAAAAATCGTATTTTGTAAAGCATGCGTGTTTAATCTTCGGGGCGAATTAGGACTTGTTGAGAATAGTTTTTAAAGGGGGATTGAAAGTTAAAACGGTATTTTGTAAAGGATTCATACAAAACTTTAAAGGCAAATTTGAAGAAAGCTTTAGCAGTCAAATCAACTTTCAATTACTTGAAAGCACACAAATTTTTTCCTAGGCAAAGCATCCACTTTTGGCCTGCTGCAGGGCATCCAATTTTGCATGCATTTTTTTATGCTGGCTACTCCAACATGGAATTTACACGGATTTAATTGCTAATTTAACTGCATTCATTATATTATACTTTGGATTTGCTCCTTTTTTACTAAAATGAAGTACATGCAGGGAATATTCAAATTTGTGAGCAAATTTGCAGAGACGCACGTGTTGCATAGGTGAAAAGGTTTACCTTTAGGAAATGCAAAGAGCAACAATCCGCACATCATGTCATGATGAAGATGACAGTCCATGAAAAAATAAAGTGCCATTTCCCAATGGTAAAAAGCTTCCTATTATGTGTCACATATCGTTTTAATTGCTTATTACCGTGGAGATTATATTTCACACATTATCTTTTATCATAATAGCCCGCATTGTAGGGAAAAAAACAAATGACAAGAAAAATCATAGCCATGTCTTTGGCTGTTTCCTTGTCTCCAGACTTGTTCGGTTGTTGTGTCCCATTTCAAAACTGTTTTATTTAGTCTGGTCCTAGTCGTTTACGGTGCAATGCTGCCGGCAACCTGTCACAGCCACTCGTCATCAGTCTCTACTTTATCCTCTCTTTCTTTTTGACAGATAAGAAAAGAAAAAAAAAATTATTAAAACAAAAAACCCCGAATGGCGAATTTCAATTCTTGGCAGCAGCCACGGACCGCTCATCATCATCAATTTAAGAGTGTTGACGTGTCATTCAGCTTGTTTGGGAGACTCCTCCTTCTCTCTATTCTTGTCAATGGTAATTTACTAACTCCAATTAGGTCACCTATTCCAATTGATCGAGAAAACGCAGGTACACAATATATGAACAAAAGTATCTCAAAATCATTTTGAATGCATTTTTGTGATTTTGTGGATGTTTTAATATTTTTTGTGATTAAAAAGAGTATTTATAATATTTTAAGTTTTTTTAACGGTTGAGCTTTATAAGGATAGCGAACATCCTGTAAAGTTAACTGGCAGAGGTAGTTACAGAGTGTATCGCGTGTAAAGAAGACGCGCGATTGATATATACATATATTTTTTGTGGTCAATACAAGCAGCCGCCATATTGAAATATTTAATTGTTATTTAAAAGTCCACCTGGGGAATTTTTTTGGTTTGAAATTTGCTATTTAAAATGAAAGTGAAAGTTTCTTTTAAAGAGTACAATGCTTGGCGAGAGTCTCTGGAGGCGAAGAAAGCGGAAGAGTTAGGCGAAGGGAGAAAGGAACCGGATGTGATTACACTGGATGCAAGTGAAAGTTCAGGAGCTAAGGATGGTGGTAGTGGGGATGCGGAGGAGGATGACCCGTGGGTTATTGAGGACGGGAGGATCTCCCCTTTATTCGAGGGCTCCTTACCGGGTGGGTCTAATCCGTCGATTGAAGAGTTGATGGAATCGTTGGGCGTGGGTGATGAAGGGATGACGACGTATCAGTTGCTAATGGGGAATTCCTTTGATGATACGATTTTTTCAGATAAGCACGCCCCAGAGAAGGTACCCGAGATGGAGGAGAATCAGGTTGTCTCGTCGTCAACCTCAGGGGCCAGGAAGGACGCCAAAAAGAAGAGGAGACCAAAGAGACCCAAAAAAGTTGATATTAACTCGATATACTTTTTGATGAGGGCTGCGCAGCAGTTAAATCCGAATGTGATGATGCCTTGGCTCTCCAATTTGCTCCCGCAGCCGCCACCAGGGCCAGTTCCGCCATTGGCGATAGCCCATTCCTCTTCGTCAAGGCAGCCACAAGGACCGTCAACTTCAAGAGGCAACCCTGAATCAACTTGGACACGAAGCATGGTCCACTCCCAGCACCCCATTCCCGAACCAACGTTAAACGCAAGTGATAGGGGTAACGCTTCTACGAACAGGTCGACGTGGAGTAGTACCCAAGAAGATGAAATTCGACTTATCGAACAATATTTGATGGAGGAAATGTCCCCTGGAATGATGATAAACCCGCTGGAGTTAGTTAAGCATAGCCAGAGTCACTACGGTCCGAACAAGTCTGCGATTGCCCCAAATGCAAACTTATCTGAAAGTGAAGGCCGTGTCGAGAATCTGAATGATTCTTTGGTGACACCTGCCAAATTCTTGATTCCTTCGATTGAACCGCTTGTCAAAGATTTCGAAGAAATTAAATTGAAATCATTACTCCAGGACAGGAATAAACGATTGCCTGACTTTCGGACGCTTAAAAAGCGCCGATTACCTCGTAGCGTGTTTATAGAAATGGACATTGGTCATGGTGGAGGGAAACGGTACCATGTAGAGGGGGATCCTACCATTTATACCAGCGAGCGCTAGTCATTCAGCCCAATCTATTATTCCTCACCAGAAGCCTCCAAGTCCTCAAGGGCTGAACCTTCCCCTGCAAAGGCAGCCCGCTATCGCGTATCGGCCGCAAGTGGCTGCTGTTGTGCCAGCGGTGTCGATGGCACTTCAACCCCGTCCCCTGATGCCTGCTTTGGTTCCTGTGACAACGGTAAGCTGGGTGCCAACTACTGTGATGCTCCCTGTACCTGTCACCACCATAGTTCCAGTATGGCCACCAGTAACATTTTCAATGTTCGCTGCTCAATATTCATCCGCTCCGATAACCACGTCGGCTGGGATGAACATGCCCCCTGTAACTGTGACAGCTGCAGGGACAGTATTCAAAGCACCCTATCCGGTTTCCAGGTTACCACTTCGAAGAGACCCTGTAAATTTACCCATGGTTACATCCGGTCCGTCCGTGTTGCAATCAGCAGATTCCAGTAAATCAACCCCCGCAGGTTTTTCCCAAACAGTCCCAGTACCCGTCCTTCGGAGAGCCTTATCAGTATCCGATTATAAGAAGTCAACAGCCTGTACAGCACGACCAAAGTGTCCAAAATCGGTATGTATCCACAGCCTCAAATCCAGTTATGGCGCCATCAGCTCAATACACACACTCCAACTATCAAAACTATCAAGGTTATCCGCAAGGACAAATGGGTAGCCCATACCGGTACCCACTACCACAATCCTACTATCCGGGACTCCCACCGCCGTATCAAAGCAACACTCCGAACGTTAACAGTGGTCAAGGAGGATATTCTCAAAATCAAAGACAATATCAGAATCCTTCACATGGAGCATCTCAAAATGTTGTTTCTAGGGTATCAGCTTCTTATCCAGTTGGGCAGGTTTATCCGCAGAGTAGGTTGTCATATCCGTCTATGACTTATTCTCAAGGTGGACAGTCGACTCAGGCTACTACGACGACGTCGCAGGGATATCAGCAGCAGCGATTCGGTGGACAAAATAGCAACAGAGGTGGTGGCTGGGGATATCCAATCTCCGCCGGAGGATACTCTCAGTCAGGATACTACCCAGACTCCAGAAGTGGTCCAGCCGCCGCCAGTCTCGGAAGTGAACAACACCAGGGACAGTTCAATGGCGGATTCCAACAAAGACCCAACTTCCAACAGTTACTTCCATATCAACAGCAAAAACCTGGGATGGGCCAAATGGGTAGGTCAAACATTCCACCGCCACAGCAAAGTCTCCAACAATATAATCCTGCCCGAGGTGGATATCCCCCCTACAACTACCAATCAAGAAACTCCCAAGCCCAATCTAGTAGATTCCCAGGCTCAGGAGCCAATAGCTCAACAACCCATTCCTTTGCCGACGGAAACTCTAGAGCTTCCCCCGGAGCAGGCTCCCGAGAAATTGCCTCTCAGCCCACCGGAAATATTGCCAACGCCACTACCAACTCTTCTCCCCGAGTTGTCGCAAACGTCCAAGACATTTACTCAATCTACAATAGAGAGCGAGGTCTCGCCACAAACCAACCAGGGCTTCCATCCATTATCTCCGGAGGTGAAAGAGTCTTATTCCGAGGGAAAAAACCAGGTGGACCCGAATCCTATCCTCCTCGATCTGACCCTAGAGGAGGAGGACGAGAAGAGTTTGAAAAGTCCCAGGGAACTGGCGGAGGAGCAGGAGGAGTCAGGCAAACGCTTGG
>VICI01003766.1:0-12395 GCA_019593645.1 Akabosia matsudoensis
GACGTGAGTGTTCCAGCATCGCCGTTTCTACTCCAGAAATCTCTCGAGGCAGATTTTTCTCAAGCGGCTAAATGTTTTTACTGCAGCAACTGTGAGCGTCAGCCCTGACTGTGAAATTTCCGTTTCAAAGACGGATCTGTTGAAAAATGGAAAATTCAGTTACTGATGGAAAGGAAATGGAAATGGAAAGTTACTGTCAACAGAGTCAGTGGCGAAGAACCTAATACAAAGTGTTAAGACCCGACAACAAACTGTCTGACGGATATCACTGACGGAGCCTGTTACAAAAAACTAGCATCGAAGAATACCGACTTCACCTGCAGCATAAATACTGATGGCGTTAGCATTTTCGGATCGTCCAACTTTAGTATTTGGCCCGTTTTTATATCAATCAATGAGCTTGAGTACGCCGTTAGGAGGAAACATACGACTTTGGTTGGACTTTGGTTTGGAAAGGGCAAGCCAACCTTTGACACATTTTTGTCCCCTTTAGTTGAGCAGTTGAACAACCTCTCAAATAATGGATTGTCATGGACGGTGAACGGGAAGACTTATGAATCCAGGGTTTATTTTCCTATCGTAGCTGCAGATTCTGTCGCAAGATGCTCTCTGCAGGGAATAAAACAGTTCAACGGAATGTTTGGCTGTCCGTGGTGTTTGGCTCCTGGGCGAAATTGCAAGACTAGTACCGGTGGCCATAAGTGGATATTTCCTCCAGGTAAAGCCGATCAACGAACAACGAGTAATTTCTTGGAACATCTTAAGCTTCTTGAACAGAACTGTGAAGAAGGTGAAGATGAATCCGTATTTGGAGTTCAATCAGCATCCCAGTTTCTTCTTCTCAAAAAATTCGACATTGTGACAGGATTTGTGTTCGACTATATGCACACTTGTCTGTTGGGTATCGTTCGCACATTTACTAATATGTGGCTCGAGTCTAAAAATCACGAAAAGGATTTCTACATCGGAAAAAAGACGGCGTTGTTAAACTCCAGATTTTCACGTTGTAAAGTGCCATTTGAATGCAACCGAGTGACTAGAGACATGAAGGACACTGCCTACTGGAAGGCAAATGAGTGGAAGACCTGGATGCTTGTTTGCGTACCCATTCTACAGGATGTTTTGAAATGGCCTTACTTGAATCATTTTTCAAAATTCATTTGTGCTATGATGCTTCTACTGTCTGACACCATAACGCCTGCGGACTTAGCTACCGCAGAAACACTGATAAAGGAGTTTCGAGACAACGCTGGTAATTTATATGGCGAAGAAGTGTATACATTCAATCTCCATATTTTAATGCACGCAGTTGACTGTGTGCGCAATTGGGAGGCCCTTGTGGTGCTATTCATTGTTTCAATTTGAACATGCAAATGGTATTTTGTTCAACTTTTTCAGTGGTACGAGACAAGTTTGCATGCAAATTGTAAACAAAGTTGTGATTTCGCAGCAGCTTAGATCTTTGGGAACTGCTAATTTTTCAAATGATCTATGCAAGCAATATTTTACTTCATTATTAGAATCAAAAAGGTATTACAACAAATTTTTAAAAGTAGGACAAGCAGTTCTTCTGGGTCCGAGAAAAAAATTTGCGTTTACTGAAAGGGAAACTGCCGAGCTAAGGGATATAGGATATGATGCAATTCAATCGACATGGTCATTCAAAACTTGTATCGTCAGGGGCCGAAAGTTTAACGTCAGATAAGTGTGACACAAACAAGCGTTGTAACTCAATTGTTAGCGTTGGAGATCAGCTTTACGTCTTATACAAAATACTTGCGCTGCAAATCGGGCACTCCTATCGATCTATAATTCTGTGTAGAAAGGTTACAACCTTGCCGTTAAATGACATCAGGACAGTACTGAAAGTGGTACGTGTCGCTGATACCACAACAATTTTTTCTCTTTGTTCATTATCACCTTCAAAATACTTGGGGGTGTTCTCTGAGACGGGTAAGCTATTAAACTTAGCGCGCGTTTGTAATACAAAAGAGTTAGAATAAATTACAGCTTCAAAACCATTTCCTTTGACATTGAATTTTTAGCAACGCATACTCCATTAAAGTGAGCTTTTCCTGCAGATGTAACCCCCGAATTTCCTTCAGATTTTGCGAGGCTCAAATCTACCAGCTATTTGTGCAGAAATCCCTTCAAAAGTTATGCAGAGTTTATTAACCAAAGTTACGCCGCACGTTTCTGCAGAATTACGCATGTTATTTTCTTCATAATAGTATTATGAAGAGGGCATATGACGAATTCTGCAGAGTTCGACACATTGATTTTCATACGGGTGTTACTGCATTATTTGCGTACTTTCCTCAATTTTAATGTTTTGTTGCAAGTTCAATTTTTGTGTTTTGGGTGTCCGGAAATCTGTAGCAATGAATCGACGTCTACGTGTGAAACCACTTGCAAAGCCGGGCATTCGGCTTTGCAAGTGCTTAGCTTATTGCTAGTTTGCTGTGTGAGTACAATGCAAAGCGATAGTGAAAGATCTTTTACCCGAATTCTCTTAGATTACACAAACACACACACACTGAGAGAAGTTCAAGAATATGATCCAAAGTTTCAAGTTTACTGTCCGAAGGGACATAGATATCGTATGAGTGTTTGTCCAAAAGTTTTACCAATGATCTAGTCTCTATTGTAGGTATTGTTTATGCAGTATGATACATGGTATTTTTGGGTGCTAAGACAATGTGTTCAAATACAAAACAGTTTTCCCTTATTTTCCCGTCCGCTTAGCAACCTGATCATACTGGAAGTGGGAGACAGCAGTATCAGGTATATTTTATATCTCTTATTTTATGTACCTAGGTATTTATACGGAGAATCGCTCCAAGGCTGAATTTTTACTCCCTATGAAGCAGAAACGGAGTGAAAAGATGGAGGGTGCAACTAGAGTCTGAGTGAGATCATGTTGAGATCCCTAGCATCCGGAGCAACCTCGTAGTAAGGCTGAAATGTAATGCAATTCTTTTCATTGTAAAGAAATGTTGCTTGCTTTTTTGGATGGGAAGAGTTTTAGATCGATACTGAAAGCGTTGGCTTGCTTGTACTCTCACTTTGTGCTTCTATTGCAGATTTTTGTATGGATATCAAGTGTCTAGCTGTGCATTGAGCCACCAGTTTCAAAGTCTAGTGTTTGCAGGTTTCACAGCTCAGCCAGCATTGTAACAAAATAAAATGAATTGTTAAACTTTTTTTTTTTACAGGAAGGTAAAATCTTAAGTAAATCGTACATCAGCACTGACTACGCGTTTTTTGTCGTCTAGAAAAGTTTCTTTCTGGTTATTCAGTGATTCTGTGACGAAAGGGGCTGTGTTTCTTTGACCTTTCACTGTCACTTGCATTTAATGGTGTGGCACCAGTTTTACGTTAGCGCTCTACCGTGGCATCATTTTTAGAATTAATATTTGAAGGACCAAGTCAGCCACGTACANCGTTAGCGCTCTACCGTGGCATCATTTTTAGAATTAATATTTGAAGGACCAAGTCAGCCACGTACAAGCAAAAAAAATCGTTGTTGTTCACATTCTACTGACAAAACATCCGTTGATAATGGTAATCCCTGTAGAAATTGAAATCATAGCATATATTCATTAAATCTCACGCGAGAAGACAAAAATATAGCTATGTGTTCGAATTGGTTTGTATATGATGTGCAGTACATGCTTTGAAATAGCTGTCTATAAATTTAATATTATAAAAATAGTAAAGTATAAGTTTGTACAGATCCAATGCATACTACCTACGGAGAACCTGTCCTTTCAAACTAGAAAGGAAATCTCCTACGGCTTCTCAATCCAATTTTACATTACATTGTGGAGGTTCAAAAGATTGATCCATCTTTTCTGTATGGTTGAGCTACAGAAAAGCTTCTCTCTCTCTCAATGCTTGCTTCATCCTTTTCCTAGTTCTTGTCCTTCGCGTTCTCTTTTTTTAGTTTCCCAAAATCCAGCATCCGATCTATCCATAACTTCCAAACTGAGTTTTCAATATGTTTTACCAGAAATAAAGTTGGTAGTGCGAATATATTTCTCAGTTCGCTCTTATTATTGTTAGATATTCTTTTTTTTTTGTACCAAAGAACTGACGAAACATGATGTGAAAGAGATGATCAACCAAAGGAAACCACTTTTTTCTCTTTCCGTGTTTTTACTCCCGTCTGCTGCATGATCCATTCCTTAATTTTTCTGATTCGCAAAATGATGTTCAGAAGCATACAATATCTGTACGTACTTACTTACATATTTTTCATGAATGCATATCTATACGTGGACCTAAGTATTACGCGGCTGTCTTCATTTCGTCGTCAATTTCTAGTTTCCTCACCATTCCAGTTCAGGCTCTCTTTTCTGTGGTTTTCTCTTCTCTCTGACACAAGTTCAATAACTCTCCCTCTCTTTCCTCCTTTCTAACAAGCAGTGAAGCTGCACCGTGCAGTCGTTGTACTCTGCAGTCGACAACACTCACACCAGAAGATGTGTACTTACTTTTCTCGCATAGATGAAATCGTCCTACAAACATGCACGTAATCAGAGGACGTGTACGAACATCACAATAGTTAAAATAATATGTACATGGCTCACCCCAGGGCATCGGCAAATTGGACTCCGACTACGAATTTGCAGGCAGAAAAACGAGGAAGAATACCAAGTTCGGTTAGTACACAGTATAAGTAAGAGTAAGTGATGTGGCTACTATGCTTGTTGGTGGGCCTGTACTCGTTGGATGCTGGATGGCTCCTGGTGGTTCCTCATTGAATGGTCGGTTTATTGTGTGGAGTCCCCTCTCTAAAGTTGTCATGGTAAAAGCTTTTTATGTAGGTACAAGTAAAACCCAAAGTAACTTCAGTTTCATCTGAAAGGGTTATAGCTATACTATTGTATATATACATTAGATGGATATATATGCGTATGCTTCCGTGTATAATAAAATCTGTACTGCGACTCATATATACTATCCGTTACATTCACTTTGGGAGTTATCATCAGTGGCATTCGTAGATATCGGGTGTTTAATAATAATACGCATAATTCATCTCATTTAAAGAGCTTCCTCTTCCTTTTAGCTTGTATTCTATTCTCGTTATTTTACATGACAGAAAACCATATAAAAAACAAACATTTTAAATGATGATGGTACAGAAAAACGAGCAACATCACTGGTTTGCTGGAGATTTCATACAACAAGTGAAGGGAAAGGGTGAAACTAAACTAGAATGTAGCTTTTTTATACATGTATTATTTATTATATATTTATATATAACGTGTTTTGTCGTGTGATCACCCGTCCATGTAATCCTTTGAAGTCTTGTTTATGTCGTACACATCCATTGCTTGTTCTTAAAGCACACTTAAAAAGACAGTCAGGTAAAGTTGATACCATGGTAATTAATTTTGGATGTACTCTCGAATGCTAGTCTGATACAAGTTGCACAGCTAATATGATACAACCTGATAAATTGAAAACATACTTTTCCTGCAGAGAGTCTCGGAAAAAACAGAATACGCGACCACTGGGTCCAACGTCATGCTAGCACTTACCCTCCACTCTTGTTCCTTTCTAGAAAATCTTGTCAAGCTGTTATTACCATTTTTGGTTCTTTAATGGCTTCGTCTACTAAAATGTTCAAATAAATGTATAAAGGATGCAGAGGAGTACAAAATAAGATGCTTTGGAAGGTTTTAGAGAATATGATGGCCGTCAGAGAAACTTAGTGACATGAAATGCTATGCCAAATTCTTAACGACTTTCTTGTTAAATATCCATGATATCCATGATGTCAAAGTGTACGACGTTACATGACTTTACATATTTTGTACTTTTCCATGAGAGTATCCTTAGTAAAAATAAGGGGAACTTTCTCGAAATCTTTTACGAGCTGCGAGTATAAATGTATTAAATGTTTTCATGTATAGTTTCTTTTATTTCGGATGCCCGAATGCATCACGACGGTTTCATTTTTTCCTATTCTGATTCCTTTGAAGCTGATCATTACTCGTTACTACCAGTAGAACAGATTAAAGCGTATTTCTCTCCTTTTACTATGTTAGGTGTATAATCAATCGCCATAATGAAAATTGTTCCCTGCTGTGTGTCGCTATATATGTAAAAGTAAAAGTGAAAGATCGCATAACGAACGAATTATACTGTATTGCTGGAAAGAAAAAAAAGAACAGAAAACTGGAGTCCTTACCATCAGTTGAGAGAAAACCAGAGTCAACAAGAGGAAGTGTGTGGAGTGGATAGCCCGAATGCATCACGACGGTTTCATTTTTTCCTATTCTGATTCCTTTGAAGCTGATCATTACTCGTTACTACCAGTAGAACAGATTAAAGCGTATTTCTGTCCTTTTACTATGTTAGGTGTATAATCAATCGCCATAATGAAAATTGTTCCCTGCTGTGTGTCGCTATATATGTAAAAGTAAAAATGAAAGATCGTATAACGAACGAATTATACTGTATTGCTAGAAAGAAAAAAAGAACAGAAAACTGGAGTCCTTACCATCAGTTGAGAGAAAACCAGAGTCAACAAGAGGAAGTGTGTGGAGTGGATACAGGTTAAATATATTTGACGATTCCTGTCCATATTGCATCATGTTTATGTCCGTTGCAACATGTTCATGTCCTTTGCAACATATTCAGTATGTTTGAAGCTATGTGTTTGCTTTTCTCAGTTTCGTCGTCTTCTACCTCTTAAGGAAAGTACATCATGAGAAAAGATTATAAAGAATTGAAAGGATGTGTTTCTAGCCTACAGGCTTTTTTCTCTTGCTCATCGTTGCTCATATCTGTTTACATTTGTACTAGGCGAACAATGCTTCCCAATTTTGTCTGGCTTATTCCTTCTCCATTCTCTAGTGAAGTGTATATACATACAAAGTACTACTATCTACTACTAGATACTACGTTTTCTCTTCCAACCGAGCGTATAGGACACATTACACATCGTTGCGTTGTTGTGCTAAGAGCTCCAAGCAGTCTGGAAAAACAGGCTTTTTGATGATGAGAAGCATTGTGCCTACATGTACTTTCGGAGTTGGAAACAAGTAATGTTTTTATACATGTACCTTTTTAGTTACCGTAAAACATCCCATTATGACCTGCGCCACAATGGGGGGGGGGGGTGAATTTTTCGCAGAGGCTAGCTATTATGGGAGGCAGGTCGTAAGAGCGAGGCTATAATATTTACAACAATCAAAATTTAAACTATATCGAGTGTTCTAAAGCTAGGAGAAAACACGGCTTTCTTCCTTGGTTGGTAGAAAACTTGAAAATGTTCACTAAATAATCCAAAAAAAAATCAGTGCCAACGATCAATTTCGGTATGAATACATACTGGCAGTGGAAGATAGAATTTATGGTGATATATTGTTTAAAATTTTTAACGGCACATTGAATTGACGGCTTTTATTGACTATGCTATGATGGTTGATAAAATTTTCCCCATATGGAGGTTAGTATGGAGACCCCGCTATAATAAGGTAACTTACGGTATTTCGTGCCTTCAGTATACATAACTTATAACACTGTTTAAGACGTGCTCTTAAAATTTTACACCTATGTAGATCCTAAAAACAAGATAGTTCCTACCAACCTTACAGATGGAAAGAAAATTTTACCGAAAAAATTTGCAGCGAGGCACGACAATAACACTCTGACGTCGTCCTCGACATCTTTAATAACCTGTATACCCATCTTTAATAAGGCTCAATTTTTCAAATCGGGGCCCATGCTTTATACATTACTTTGCACGATACACAAACGTTAGAAAAAATTTTAAATGTTAAGAAAAAATTTCATGCTGCGCGGTCTCTAAAGTTTAAAGACAAATTACTACAACTATAATCCAAGTAGCAACCTATATTTGTGATTACAGGACAATACTTCTGGTCTGTATTTGAACAACCAGCTCGTAGGAAACAAAATTGAAAACCCTCTCCTGCCCTGTCCTGAGCCATTAACATCATCATCATTACTTTCTCTCTATGCTTACTACGTTTTATATGCCAGTTTACTTTCTCTTTGCTTTCTGACGCAATCAGTGATGCATTCACTAAATTGTCTCCCTTAACTGTTGTTCGTTTCGCATATATATGAGTGAGCAATGAGCGTTGGATCTCCTGCAGTTACTAAAATGCCTGTATTCATTTCAGTCGCCATTTTCTAGCTAAAATGATTGATACAAACTGACATATGTATATGTATCCATATGTAAATCAACAGTTAGAACTCACACACCTACTCGTTCATAACGATGGGATATATACTTGTAAATGGATGCGAATGGAAGAGTCACTACTAGCAAAGAATGTTGTTCGTTTACCAGTTTTGTATCCCTTGTTTTCTGGATTTCTCCACTGAAATAATAATAAAAACAAATGGGAATCACATTCCTGTCAGTTATCCATGTGAGTGAGAAAGAAAGCAACTCAGGCCAAGCCACAAGAATGGAATTAAATTAAGCATGAGAAATCAACTGTGAATGTATGCTTCCTGCCCTCCTCACAAAACTAAAAAAACGTATAATACTACTGCGATGTTGGAAAAGTATTCATTACCATGATGACGATTCCTACTGTTTAAAGGCAGGAGGATTTGGTACCCAATTTATTCTTGCCCGGCTATAATAGGCACAAGGACGGTTGACCTCCGGCTAAAACTGGAGGCAGGTTATAATAGGAGGCCAACTATACTGGACTCAGGATGTTTATTTGGTTTTGAAAAAAAAGTTAACTAAGCTGTCTTTAATTGAAGTTGGCATTTTGCCATCATTTAAAATTTAATTTGATCAAAAAATTAGTTTGTCCTTGCCAATTTTAAAAATAAACCTCGTACAATTTGTCGTGTTCATGTGAGAGACATTCCTTAAAATGGGGATTGATGGAACGGTTTAGAATTGCCAGCCTGATATGATGGGGCCAGTCTTGCATGATGATTTTCATTCCAACACTCAAGGTAAAAACAAGGCATCAATATTGGTGAATTAACCAAAACCCGGCTGCACTAAGACTAAATACGGTATACGCTATTGTACTTATAACATCTCACAGCTTCTTGGGTGGTTTTTAATACATTCGTGTTCAAGATTGCATTTACACTAGTGTATCATTTATAAGATGATGGATCGGATTAAAAGTTGTTTTTTTTGGGGAAGAAACCAACTTTTCCCCCATCAACAGAGTTTTGCATTATTATTATTTACCACCAGACAAACTAGTTTGTTTATGCGCTGCGTTCACTTTTACATATCTTTAAAGTAACAGAACTCATGCGTAGAATTTCTAGCCACAAGAGCAATAAACTTTTACTTGATGTATGTAATGTAACGTACCAGTCTTGCTGCTTGTGCACATCACAATGATGGATGATAAAAGTGAGCGGATTCTTTTTCACTTTGGCTGCACTTCGTATACCGTTTTGTCCAGTAAGTTAGGCGAAAATTAATGAGTAAATACTCTCCAAGATTGAATATGTAATATACTTTTTGTCATGAAACCATATTTTTGTGTCTGTAGTATTGGCGAAAATAAACGAGAATGTATCTTAAGAAGATTCTACGAACGAAGATGAATTGCTGTTGCTATTTCTTGGAAAGATGAGTAGCATTTAATGTTCGTTGTTTTCCAGGAATTCCATGTCCTTTTCGGTTTAGTTAATGAGAAAACAGATCGTGCATCAGGATAGAATGGACGGATTTGTTCGCATCACAATATATACGTAGGAATCTATTTTACCATGGGTTACTGTACATGCTATATTCGTAGGAGATACCGGACAAAAACACAACGGAAGGGATATATGGACCGTTATTAACAGTACTTAAATTCCATACTATGAAAAATATTTGAAAACAATGACAATTTAAGTCAATACCAATTCAACATAAAACGCCCCACACACAACAACTTTATTATCAGCTATATTTAATACAAATGTATCATTTGATCGAATCTATGTCGTGTTTTAAATATTTGTATAGTGTAAATGTGAAATATATACATATTAAGAAAAGTAAGGTCTACTGAAGAAAAAACGTCGCTAATCAATAACATTGCGTCGCTAGCAATATTGAATGTGTGACTTACAAAAGTTTTAGGATTTTAAAAAGTTTTGTTGTGCTTCTACTGTGACCAAACAAAGGACGAAAGCTAAATGCTAGCATGACGAAGGGAGAAACATTTTATTTGCTTAACGTTTGTTATCCTGCTTTCATATTTCATTTTCATATCCAACTTAAATCAAGAATACGATACAAAAGAAACATTCATCATGAAACAACCGTGTGACTTTCTGAGTTTTTTTTTCGTCGCTCTATAGCACTCGTACCAACTCACTTGTTTGTTTACCTTTCGAATGTACTTCAGGGAAAGTCTATTATTCAGCAACTGACACTACATCTCATGATATAGCGGTGGACCATCCGACGCTCTTCTATCTCTGCAACTGAATAGATTCTCAATTTTCTTCATCTGTTTGTCTGCCCTGCACAGCTAACAGAAATACATATTATAAGCATACCATCTTCGTTCTTTTTCTCAATACCAGTTCGGTTCAGCACGCTCCAGTGACTCTTTTACTATCAGAAAACTTTCCTTTTTCGTTTCATCTTTTCTCTATCTTTTTTCTTCCTTTCATTTTTTTCTAGCATTATCCCCCTTCCTTGCCTACCCATCTATTTCTGCTCCCACTCCACTGCAAAATTCCATCTGTGTTCGCGTCTTTTCTCTCTCGTCCCTATCTTTTAGAAAGACGAGAAAAAAGCTGGCTGACGAGTTGTGAACAAGAAGAGAAATGGCAAAGCAAAACGGAAAACAATCGAAATATCGTAGCAATATGGGGATTTTTTGTCAGTTGAAAATTTTGTACAAAATGAAAGGTAAACGGAAGTGTTCTGATAAGTAAAGAGATTCTGGAAATACATTAAGAGAAAGTACGTTAAAGGTATAAAAATTATCGTTCCATCAACCATATCGTCATTTAGTTTAGTGGAAATTGCTAATGGCACAGTTGAAGTTTCCAGCACAAAACGAAACATTCCTATTTTGTCGTATGGCTCGAGTTGTATCATACTCGAACTAGAGTGAATACTTCGTGTTTACTCCTAACAAGCAACATCAAATGTAACAGTACCTTTGGGATGTCCAATGAGAGATCCTTGTGAAGATGTGTTGACTTACTATATTAGCACAGGAAGATAGGTAGGAATGTACATATATTATCAGAATAAACTGTCAATACAAACTGTAGCAAATGAATATATTTACACACTTTGGGATTGTGTATCACAAAGTAGTAAAAGAGGGAAAGTAACTTTCCGAATATTATTTCCTGCAAAATACCTGGGGTTGCTGAACCGAAGTGCAATTCAACTTTTAAGGAATAGTTGCGTCAAAAAAATGACAACGTTGGCGATCTGAAAACGTATATCGTTGGTTTTGAAATCGTGACGAATGAATCGGTATTTCGTCTGCGTACACGTAGTTAAGTACGTCTCTCCCATTTTGGTTCGAGAATTCGAGAGGAAATATATGGAAACAGTCAAGTTAATGGGGACATTTTCTCTCGAAGGGGAAAGAGACAGGTAGCCGAGACATCACATTTACCGCAGATAGGTACAGAGCAATTTGGCTTTCTAAAACGATTGGATCATCATCATTATTATTTTAAGCTTTCATAATGCTGCGAAAATTCTGTTGGTGTAACATGGAGAGACAGGAAAAGCGAAAAGTCACGAACAACGTGTTTCTATTGGAAGGAAAAAAATCAATACGAGTACATTCAGTGTGCTTATGCGGCCGTTGTTGCATTGAACGACCAACATGAAGCATAACGACTTGAGTGAATAACGACGATGTTGATGACGCTCAAACGTACACAAGAGCAAGTGCTTGCTATCTGTCGGTTATGTTATTGTGCCTTAAATACACAATAAAGTACATCGTTCGTATATTTTTCGATTGAAATGGTTATTGTTACGCAAACTTTCATAATTTCATGTCATGTGTTAATACTTATTCTCCTCTTAAACGGGAAGAATATCAAACTTTTGGAACCCTGGCTTGAACATGTGAAATAAGTCATTAGGACGGATAATAACCTTCGACTGAAAACTATTATTTCTAATCATTCGACATAAAAAACTGTGAACGTCTACATGTAAACCTCTTGTCTTAACGAATGGTTAAGCAATGAAGATTCTTACGGACAAAGAGACGTTCCCGTCTACAATTATTAGATATAAAACGTAGCTTCTATTTAAATAAAAGCTGTTAAGCCACAGCTATAATGACGAAGCTGAAAGAAAAATACTAAAGAAAATGCTAAGAAAAGAAACTCAAAGAAAACTCTGAGAAAAACTTGCAAAAAAGTCAAAGAAACCGAAA
>VICI01003767.1:0-12394 GCA_019593645.1 Akabosia matsudoensis
TGAGGAGAGAGGTGGATGTTGCGAAATGTTCTTGATATTCATGTAATTCTATAATGTATAAATATGCTCAAAGATCTGCAGTGAGGGTGGAAAAAGAGTGAAGATAAATGGAGGAAAGGATGATTACGATAAAGATGTAAATATCAGTACTAGGTATCTGAGAGTGAACGTATCGTTCACAGCGAAATAATGAAAAGGAAAGACGGAGGAAATTTGCAGCTATATTGGACACAAGGGGAAAACTTATAAATATTGCTGCATTGTAAAAGCAGCATGATTGTTGTGTGTAGCTTTTTTTTACAAGATTGCTCTACAACAATGCAGTGGGCTACTTTCGCCACTCTCCATCTACTTATTCCCTTTTCGTTTTGGAGCTTTTTCCCTGCTGGGAACATTACCGGTATCGTTTAGTATCGAAGGAAGATGCTCGTCTTGTCTTTTTACTGTGTCACAGGCTCACGACTGCACATCTATGAAAAATGTCTTCGTTTCAGTGCTTAATCGATAAAAGCTACAAAGAAGTTGTGGGCGTCTGTGATAAAATTGTATTCGACTGCAACCGTACAACTTCCAGCTCTAAAATACCATTTTTTCCTATTTGAATTGTACGGTTTACAGGCTTCATTTGCCCGTACTAATTTTTACAAGGATATTAAAATGTGCAAAGTACATCGTTAGGGTAGGTACGTACATAGAATGAATAAGAGCACTATAGACTATCAACATTAGCTATTCAGTACTTTAACTTGACATTTATATAGCCAATAATCACCAATCACAGCTATGATTTTTCCTAGAATCAGTAATTGGCGAGTAAAATTAGATAAACATGATTAACAATAAACACTATATATGGGCGCAGGTAAGTCATGAGCTGGAATCCCATGAGATGTGACATACAAAGTTTACTTAGCCAAAGTAATAGTGAGGAAGGAAGCAGCCCATGAGTATTTCAGAGTGCTACAGAAGCGAGCTACTGCTAGACGTGATCACGTAATGTCAGCATTCAAAATTTAGATGAGGTTGAGCAGTGCTGCAGTCAAACCCTATAGGGATTTTTAAAGAGAAGGTTTTCCCAATAGTAGTGTACTTTGACAGAGGTACATGTCAAAGGTGGTACACCAGCAGGTAATGATGATGACTTTTGCTTACTGTTGCTTTCCCCATTCCTGTGTGCAGTATTACCAGAATATCTATAAACACTACTCTAGTGTTAACGCGATCAGTTGAGCTCTCGCAAAGGACGTGAATAATAATTAAAATATGTCCATAAATATAAATAAATACATGAAAACTTTTTCCTCTAAAATTGTAGTGTGTGGGGCGAAAGGCAGGGGCCTATTTCGCATTCAAACATAGAAAAGAAGTTAGCATAAAGTAGAGTGCCAACATGCTGCCCAAGTATGGCAGATGTCACAGTTTTTAACAGAATCTTTCAACAACCTGTGCAAGTTTTTTCGTGCTCTATATCATGTATAGATCTACTACTTACCTACATAAAATAAAATATATCTCTGGATGGAATCTTCCACCGGTGTAGGCTTTCCATAAACTAATTTACACATCAAAGCTCAATTATCATCACCACCACCGCGAAGCCATACATCGACTCTAGTGGGATTTTGGTTAGAATTTTACTGAAAAACATGGCAGCGTCTGTTTTGCCCTAAAAATGTTTCAGTAGACTTGAAAGGATCTCGTCCAAGTTTGTGTGAAAGTCTTTCATCCAGAGACGTTCGGCGTAACTACAAAATAGAATACCTATTCTCGTTCTCAGTTCGCCTGTTTTTTTTTTTACAAAAAGACGACTTACATGGAATAATGATACAAAATGTCCCACACTCTAGTAGATAATTAACAAAGTCACGTATCTTGAACTACGCGGATAAAGAGCTGTTGATGCAAATTTGTAATCTGTCTTATTAAAGGACCAAAGCAAACAAATTAATCGTGGCTATAGTAGTCCCGTCCTCTTGCGTACAAACAACAAGGACTACAAATGAAATTCTAGCACAGTCAACTCCCTTTCTAAAGCTTGAAGTAAGAACATGATTAAAACATACTTAAGTTAACAGCTTCAATGCTTAAATGAACTACTATTACAAATGTACTAAAAGTAAGCCAATTCCACTTTATGTGCAATTTCATCTGATTTCTTTTATTTCTGGAAACAATGGATGAAGAGGTCTCACTAGTCTTTATTCTCTCTTATAAAATTTGATCATTGATTGCTGTAGATCTTCATCATGTTACCATCAGGTTGTTTGTCAAATTGCTCGAGCGTAAATACTGTTGTTGTTCACCAGCTTGTTGTACCATTGGAATCATACTACGATTTAAAATTACTTACGTGTAGTACTATTACATGGGTACACGGCATGAATTTCAAAACATTTCCATGTGCTAAGTTTACAGACACAGCGCTTCAACAGCAAAATTATCTCCAAACTGCTCGAAGGAAAAAAATGCATGCAAATGTGTTCAAGAACGAAAGGCGAGAATGCCAAATTGCGCATAGCTTCAGACTGATAAAATGAACACACAAGCGTATTGGCATTTCATAGTTTGCAAAAATTCATGCTCCTTAATGTTAGGTGATGTGGGTTACTGTGTGGAATTTCTGTATCCTGGATTTTATTTGGTCTAGGTATGTTGTGTTTACATGCAAACTGGAAAGGTTTTAGATGAATTGATGGGTAAACAGTTGATTACGTAAAACACGAAGAAACCTTTGTCGCACAAACGTTTCCACAACACAGTCCAATTAAAATCATACGTGGCTAAATTTATAAAAATAACGAAGTCTTGTTCCAAATTCAATGTAAGTTAATAGATACCTATGAAGCATTCTCGTTTCTTTTCTCGTACAGCATTTGTTGAAAGATAAGGGTTGTCAGTTCACATTTATGCTTTTCCTGCGGCATTTAAAAACCCTATCGAAAACAATAAATGCTCAAGTATTTCTGCAATGTTTTCCTTGTCTGTGACATGAAACCAAAACTAAGTTTTTAAATGAAACGACTGTAGGCGGAGTGGTGGGTGCTATTGTGGAATTTGCAACTTTATTTTTTGTTTCGTAACAAATTCAAAATAACTTTTTTAGTCTTCGTGGTCCAATTATTGCGAAACTGTAGTAAAATGCAAATCGCATTGTACTGGCTGGGCAATATATTGAAAGCTCTCATTGTTCTTCACTCCCTTTTAATGTTTCCACAATAATTGAACAAGTCGCTGGAACAAGTGGAATATCTCAAGTTGGAATCAACTCTCTCTCAGCTTTTATACCATTATGATCATGTCCGATAGGAAAGTTTTGTCCAGAGCGAGAAGAGGATACGAAATGTCTCTTGGAACTAGAGCGATAACGTTGTCTTCGTGCAAAGAGATAAACGATTTGGACAAGGACATTGTTTTCAGGACTATTGCAGGAGAGAGGATTTTACATTTTCCCCTTTCTAAAAACCCTTCTGCCTGCCTTTGGTAGGACTGCGATAGTTACTTAAAGTTTGTTAGCGTTCAACCTAATTACCCACTTGTTCGTTTAATACACCCAGGCGGTGAGACGTATCAGGCCAACTGTAGCAGAAGGGAGATACGCCATAGAGTCAACCGCATGCCAATTCGAAAATATCGAGGAAAGTCTCTCCCCGATTTTCGCTAACTTTTCGGTTTTGATGTAAATTACTTTTGTTGTAAAACAATATCCGTTTGTGTAGTTTTACTCTTTGGCCGAAACAAAAGAGAAACGTGCTAGTTCTCCTCGAACGTGGGTAATCGTGGTGTGACGAAAATCGAAAAATATTGATAAAGTCGTACGGATTTTGACTTAAAAAGAACTTTTCAGGGAATCATGGAATGAACTTAAGTTTCTCGGAGTTTACCTAATAATCAGGAGAAAATCTGGATTGTGTAGGAGGTTCGTAGAATGTCAAGCACGCCCCAATCTATCTCTTTCACTCTTCAGCGAGTTGGATTGAAACTTCAGGTTTGAATGCTGACGGAGAAAATTATAGTGGTAGAGAGCCTAATAAACAGATTCATTCACAAGTACCTACGTGAATTTATCGTGATCTTCTACTTTGATTCTTTTTCCTTTTGAATACATATATATTGAAGGGATCACAGTATAACTTTTTGTTACGGACATGTCAGGGAACAATATACCCATAGACTTCTTAGCTTTTCGTAAAGCGAGAATGCAATATTTTCGTGCATCTGTATTAATATTAGCCGAAATCTCAGAATTTACCATAATTTTAATATAAAATTGACAGTTTTCCATCAATACACATGCAATGCTCTATCAAATAAAATAACATGACACTACAGATTTTATGGATGAAACCAGGTATGCATTAATTTTGTTTTGCAGGCAATACCTTGAATTTTAATGGTCTTGAAGAAACTAATTATTTTAACTGCAAACTTTGTTATTAAATCGTTCCGCTTGGAGATTGAGGCTTTTCTGCAAGTCATTTTAAAATTCATCTCATCTTGCGTTCCATATTGTGTATATCGTTCACTGTTGCATAACGTGTTGGTCTATATTTTTTATACCTATCAACCGACCAATTGCTTGCGAAAAGAAAACTTTCAGTTTCAGGAGATTGCTTGCTTTATTTTTCTTTCAGTCTCAATACAAAAAGGTGCCAAATTTAACGAAATGAAAAATAGCGTTTGTGAATTTAAGTGTCTAGTATTGTTCATTGAAAGGACATGCTTAAAACTCTAGTTACATATTTAGGCGGATAGTTGTACCTTTAAAGTGTCAGTGTCGTTCTTTGGTGCAAATTGCAATAACAATAATTATATGGATTCGATCACGACAAAATGAAACGATTTTGGCAGTTGGTAGTGCTCCTGTATCGTACAAAGAAGCGCACCATATATGCACTGCTAACCCAGTGTTAGTTAAAGTCGAGCCATTATTCCAGCTACATCTTGTTAAAGACAGATGCATTACGTGAAAATGATGATTCATGATTGTGGCAATCAGTCTTTATAACCAAAAAGCTGGTGGAATTGTGATGGGATCAAGTTTGTAGTAGAAAATTGGGTCATCAACAATGCAATCTAGAAGAAATGATAATGACACGAGTAAAATAGGAATATCATACTCAAACTCAGCCTCACCGCATTTTGGGTTACGAGCATTCTAATGTAACCAGTTTTCACAAGCAGGGCAATCGTCCATTACTACATTAATCTGTAATGCTAACCAAGTACTGCTGGAATGTTTTAAGATAATGTTGCCGCAAAAAAGAGCAGACTTTGAGCAAACCAAATACAGCAAATAATATACTCCCAACCTTGTGTTGTGAATTCAAAGCTCGTGTTGAGTAGATGCTCAGAATGAAAGTAAACGAAAGATGATGGCACACGATGAGAAAGGGAAATTTGTGAAAAATTGCACATTCATTCAACATTCATAAATATGATGATTTTCGTTAAGATGGTTATGTGGAGAATGGGCCTGCGTCTGAGCCTGTGATAGCACCAACTTTTGCCAGAAAAGTGCGAATTACGTGATGAGAATGAAGTGAATAGGATGAAACACTGAAATACCAAAAAAGCCGAATAGGAAGCCTGCACATTCTTTGAACTGACCGTTTGGCAAAGCAAAATGTAATTTGCTGTGTACTTTACATCCATAAGTTATGCGCAGAATTTCATCTAAGATTTTCTGAAACTGATTTGCCTTAGACACGTGCATAAGCAATTATGCGAGATGTTTGCTAAAATGTTGTTCAAGTCAGTAAACCTTGTTGTTAAAGTTTTCATCGTATTTAATTTAAGCATCAAATTAAAAATTGCAATTTATGCCGACAACCGTTACAAAACATTCAACTGTAAGCATATGTCATGGATAGACTACCGGATCCACTTTACTACAACCTAGCATCCCCCGAACATAACAATGACAATGAACGTATTGTATAGTCCTTTGCCAGATGCATGAGTGCGTAAAATATCTATTCTTCCTTCAAACTGCTGGCTATCTAGTAGCATCTAATATCGAACATCAGAGCTCTAGAGTTTTCTCTGTTTCTAATTTATTCTAATGTTTATGAAGATTGTTGCGCCAAAGCTGGAATTTTGCAACAAAAATCCTCCCAGAGAGTCAGTTCGTCCAGTAGCTAAAACAAGCATATCTTCATTTTACTCTCTTGATTTCTGGGCAAAGCTTGTGCCTACGTATAACCCTCATAATAATGAATTCTAAAGCTAGATGTACCGGTAGCTCGAAGAGTTGTAGCACCAGCGAAAAGTTATAAAGCTTTCATGTCATATCCGCCTCTAAAACAATTACCATTATACACGCCTGACTAGCTTTAAATGAATGAGTGAGCGTGAGTCTACACAAAACTGCGAACTTTTCTTCATCTTGTCTGCTACCCGAACCAAACTCTTCTACGCACTGTTAGAGAGTTAGGTATGGATGCTGACACCAACAACCGTCACAGCCCTCTCCTCTTCTAGAACAACAACACTATCACTGTGAAAAAGCATGGCGTTTCGTAAAAAGTAAGTTTTTTACACTGAATTGATGCTTTATTTTCTTGTGGCGGAGCCAGTTATTATTCCTCTTTCCATATCACTTCCCTTCCCATAAAAGATGAGCTCTAACATTACCCAAGTTCCTTGTATCCTTTGTGTGTAGTCATCCAGACTCATGGAGAATTGTCCGCTACCCACACACAACCCGCTCATATTATTTTTTTTAATCCATAAATATTTAATATGTCCTTTGGAAAAAAAACGTACATTTCAAAAGAAGAGTGTAAAATCCCATTTATGGAATTGTATGGTGTATGGCTCGCAGTTGTACTAGGATGAATGTACTATAAAAACTCATGGTGTTCTTTCTGAGGTATCTGATGAGATGCAATGAAGTTTCTCTGACGGTGGTAGTGGTGGCACAAGTTCCTGGCCAAAGACCACCGTCAAGCTCAACATACATATTTACCTACAAAAAAGACATCTCTGTCAGATAGAAAAAAAAGTATACAAAGCCAGAAAAAATGTGAGGGAGTGAGAGTTAAAGAAAAGATGAATGAAACCAAAAAGTGTGTCAGAATGGCATTTTATTCCCCATAAATTCCACTCAGTCAGTCATTCAATTCACTCCTCGTCGCTCGTTTTCTAGCTTCCTTTTCCCCTCTTCCTTTTTTTCTTCCTCTTTTTTCTCCATCAGTTTCTTCGTCTGTACACTTGTGTAGAGCAACAGCAGAACAAGAAAGTCGACAGAATATCTGTGCGAGCATTTACCACATCAGCCAGAAAAGAAGAGAGAAAAAAGACCAACAAGAAGATGGACTTATGGACAGCATACAAATCTGTTTGGATTAGACCGGTAGTACAATGAATCAGTCAGTGTTGGCTAGTGAAGTTGCTACGTATTTTTTTATGAGAATGTCTATCTATTCAGCAAAATCAACTTTCCTTTTACATGATTGCACTATAATGTAATGTGTCTATCTACAGCAGCTACTACTGCATTCCAGACAAGATGACTTCCTCTCTCACTACCTTCCTTGTCATTTTTTTACCTTCTTCCAGCCACACGCTTAGTGACTTGTGGTGGAAAAACGGTTCCCGTACTGCTTGTACAGGCTTGCAATTTAATGCCACGTTAGACTACGGTTGGCGGTGGTGGGATGGGCGGCTTTGTAATTTCAAGGGTTCCTTAAACGATAATATGGAAAGTCCAATCCCGGAGAAATGTAACATATTTCCCGTAATGTTCCGGTGTACGTGCACAAGAAAGATAATTGTTTCTTTTATACCCTCAAGGATTGAAACTGGATTAATGTTCGCTTTCCTAAAGTATCTCGGGGAAATTTTTTTATTGTATTTTTCACGGCTCACGTAGCTTTCAGCAAAATTACAAACTTTTAAAATAATTAAATGATGTTAAACATTTAAATATTCAGCTCACTGGCAAGGTTGAACCCAGTTCAATTTTAATTTGACAACGGTAACATTAGGAGCACTTCTATTATTAAGGAGAACTCTAATACGTGTAGTTTAGCATAATAGACTATAATTACAGAGGATATCTAGACCGTGCCGAATTTAAGGTAGTTCGTAAGTGGGAGGCAAGGCGGACTAAGCTTGTTTAATGAGACGGCAACGGGCAAATGAGTTGCACGAGTGGCACTGGATATAGCCAAAAATAACGACGTTATTAACGCCACCTTTGTGTACTCACATTGTGCGAATTTAAAAGGTATGCGTATCATTATCACGTTAGCTATAACTTCTACGCGTTTGCCGTCTAATCTGTCCCTTTAGGGGTCTTGCTTTGTTATGATCGACAGAAAATGCAATATAATCTGTTTAATTGCTTCTTTCGTAGCTTTTATAAAGCTCACACTATCATCTGTACGATTGCCACTACAAAAAAAACCCTCTTGCTGTCATGTCATAAAATTGTAATCTGTAATCAGCACATAATCTCAGACTTTATTGTACAGACATGTGTGTACATGTCGCAGAAAAAGTAAAACTGCAAAGCAGTTTGTCGGTTGCAAGGTTTAAAATTTGTTTGCTGTGTGTTTTTCGGAATAGTCTCTCGTCATTTGCAATCATTTAGAATGAAATGAAAATGAGTCATAAGATTAAAAGCAGCGAAACGTGTATGACCATAACCATTAGTTTTGTTGAAACAAGTTGAAAGTACGTGTCTACGACAGGGGAATATACCTAGTCCCTTATAAAATGTCCATTGAACTTTTCATCTCTGAGAGAAACAGTTGGCAGCGGACACAGTTTGCCAGCCAAACTACATATATTATTCCTTCGGACCTGGAGCAAACATTATAACCTTGTGCTAAATCGGCGCAAGACAAGCACTATCATTTATATGTATGTGCAAAAATACTCACGTAGCCGCGACTCTTGGAGGTACTTCTACATCATATTTAACTAAAAGAAGGTTGCGAAGGCTAATTAACATTGCCTTTATTAGTTTCAGCGAATAATTGCTTACCGCGGGTTGTACGCATAAGAATCCGAGTTGGCTCAGACAAAATATTTTAAGTTAAAACAAAGTACAGTGTCGCCTTGCATATTTACTATTTCCTGAGAAGCAGTTAAACATGACGCTGACAGTTAATCGTTCAAGAAATACAATTCTTTTCTCAAATAATCACTTTTTGCCAACTTATCTGATCAATTTGCCACTCACTTCAAGTTGTACTTCTGAGCCCTTGAAATATATGTTACAGCATTTGGTACAAAAGTATCGCATGAACACAGCTCTGTTTTTTATTTGTTATAATTTAAATTTGACGCGACACATGACAAATTGTAACGAGAATAGAGCTATGAACAGATTTACCAGAGAAATTTACATTATTAGCTTGTCTCCTCAAGGACTTGTTAGAATGACAAGGAACAGACACATCATTTGTAGGCCATTTGCAGTCCATTTTTGCCAAGATTTGCAAATCATGAAAATAATAGGAGCATATCACAACAATAATAATACTCCGCTACTTCATACGAAATGTTAAGTCCTGTTGGTACACGAATTTTCTAAGAATGAGTGGTGTGTCATTTGTCCAAAAAACTGTGCGTAGGATTCTGTGATACGTACGTACCACTACTCACTTCATACCCAGTATCTTGTAGGCATATCTTGAGCTGAGAGTTCCCTTCTACATCTGAGTGATACTTTCCTGATGTAGTTGGTTTTGATGTCGCATTACGCAAAAAAAAAAAAGACAAAAGCTGTTTTATTAGCTCACCTCTCCTATTTTATGTTGGTTCACGTCAGACATGCCATTTCACTATCTCTAATTCACTTCACTTTTTAACAATTCATAAACGGGAATGGAAACTCTGAAAAGAGTTGGAGTGCACAACTGACAAGGGTTGTGTGTGGTATCGGTGCTGGTGACTCAGGGTAAAAGATGCAAAAGAATTTGAAAGAAAAAAAATGAAGAGATCTCATTACATTTTGTCACTTGGATCTAGCATAGAGAAAAGTTATAAAAAATACTGTGTAATGCATTAGTCTAATTTTCAGATGAACCATAGCCGCAACGCATGGCTTGCCACAAGAGCAATAAAAAAATACTTGGAGTATTAGAGGAAACTGTGTGCGGAAAAACGCCATTTCTTCTTGTCTTCTGGGATTTCAATGGGAAGCAAAAATGTCAGTGTCTGTAAATGGGACATCATATTACAAGGTAACATATATGTATATCACCAGAGGTATAACACTTAAACCAAACTATAGGATAAATCATCTAGCCAGACTAATGGCTAGGTTTTAGGTTGACTGATGTAATTGTATTTCAGGTTGACATTTTCAGCTAGATTTGAGAAATGGCAAATAGCATGGAACGAGACAGTTTTTTTTTCCAGTTCCGTAGGAGTATGGAGGTAGAGAGGATTGTGTGAGTAAACAAAGTTAAAGGTTTCAAGTGTGTGGTGTGCCTAGTTGGATTATCACTCTGCGGAAGCATGGATGGAAGGAAAAGAGAAATGACAGTAATTTGAACGTTCGGATTTGGTGTGATTTTTAAGGTTGATATGAGAAGCCAACAAAGCAAAAATGCAGAAAAGACAAGAGAAGTTGGTAAGGGGGAGAGAGTATTTTAATCAAAGCCATTTTGTGGCATTTACAGCAAGCCTTGCCAAATTATCTACCGCTACATTACAGTATTTTGAGAGTGTCGTAGATTAAAAGACCCACCACAAAACTTTTGAAATTAAAACCTAAGCGTTAAAAGTCGGGATAAGTTGTACATTAACAGTCAATCGTTTTGTAATTAATAATTCACGGTCCCGCACCAACTTTATTTGGGACATACATTAAAACTAGAAAAGAATGACCTCATTAAAGTATGACGAAAGACCCATTATATAATCAAGCCCTGATATTTTTATGCATGCATTTTAGTTGACATACATGGATCATATTAATAACCGATTCAAGATTTTAATTGGAATTTGTTATCTAAAATCAAGGTTGAAGAAAACTGACCACCTAAAATGAGACTGAAAGTACTAGGTTTGCGACTTGCAAAATTATACACACTACTTTAATGACTGTCATAAAAAGAATATGAGCAATCTGGAAGTGATAATGGTACAATAGAGTACTATTAAAATTAATCGACGACCGTAGCATAAATGCCTTCTGTATCCAGTGCTTCGCACCACCAGCAAAAGAAGCCGTGACTAATGTTCTTAAATGGATTTTTTGATGACTGTTCCCTTCCTTGAGGTGGAAGAGAAGGGTTGTCTTCTGCGCTGCGAAGTATTTTGTTTGCACATGTATATTTTGTCATTGTCACACTTCATACTATGTACTGCTGATTTTGTATCTTGTTCTTTACCTGTCTCTAAATATCATTTATTCAGATCAACGTAATCACTGAGCGACTCCTCCCGACTTGCTGAATTGGAGATTCTTAGCATCTTTGTTATAAAGCTGCTCTGTTTCTTGCCGTTCAAATATGTGGATAGCAGTAATAAACGAAATGACTTTGAACATAACTAACTTGTGTTTTTTATTCATTAGCACCCACAGGGAAGTTTGGTGCAACAGCAGAATAATTATGCATTTGTTACAGAATATCAAATAGCTTTCGATAGGCATCTTGAAGTATGCTCTAGGTGAACGAAAATTTATCTGACATGTACCGAGACGTACGGAAATCTGGACAAGAAATCAATACGCTTCATTTTCATCACACCGACTAACAATGGATGTAATATGACGAGGGGAAAAAATTCCATACGACAAATTAGAGTTATCAGATTTTCATCCAACAAAATTCATGTCTACGACTTTGTCCTTTTTATAATTAGCTCTAGTCTCACACTATTAGACATCCTTTGATTACTGAAAACGAGTATCGTATGCCTTTAAAAGGTCACTATCACATTTTCAAGAGTTGTATGAATGAATCATGAATGTCAACAAACCATCCATTCACGTAGACATCCCCGATCAAGAAGAAAAAAATGAAAGTTTTTTTTATGTCAGCATAAAGTATGTTGTAATGATGTCTGTTTTTCTAAGCAGAGTTATTATTACTGTTACATTCATACGAAAATACAAAAAGGTAACAGGATTACATGACGAAATCAAAAGTATTTGAAAAGGTGACAGTTAAATCGGTATGATTTATCTTTGTCGAGTGACTTGCCTTTTGAAAACAGGAATGATATAGTTCCAGAAGACACTTTTGTCGTTCGCTAATGATTGATGACGATTTGTGATATACTATTTTTATGGTAGACGATTGGGCGAGGTTTTTTCTCAGGTGCTTTACATTTTTGACAATTAGAGCTACTTTACTTCTTGCCCTGTGCATTTTTACACTCTAACTGCATCAAGGCCGAAGCAAACTACACTTTTAATACGACTTTAATT
>VICI01003768.1:0-12394 GCA_019593645.1 Akabosia matsudoensis
ATTTGCAATTTCAAGAAATCGTTTCCATTTGTTCATACATGTCAGGAGAAGATGGCAAGCTGGAAATATCAGTTTTTACTTTCAATCGGGCAAGCTTTCAAATCAATGATTAGTCATTCGAATGCTAAATTCGTCATTCTGCCCGTCTGTCCGTCTGTTATCACGAAATCTCAGAAACTGCTAATGGTTCAGGCTTGCAACTTTGACCGCTTGACTGTTGACCATCAGCAATTCTATGGTGTCGAGGTTGACAATTTAAGTGGTCACGTTGACGAGTTATAGGGTGACGAAAGTTGACGATAATGCTTCTTAAATGGGCAAAAAATTTTATTAACGATTTGTATAGAGCTCCATGCTTAGATCATTTTTGCTTGAACAACCTATACGTTTGATTTCGTCTCATTGACGAGTTTCAGGGTGACGAAAGTTGACGATAATGCTTCGTAAATGGACAAAACTTTTTATTGACGATTTGGATAGAGTTCCATGCGTAGATCATGTTTGCTTCAGGGACCTCTGTCTGACTTCGTCTTCGTAACGAGTTACAGGGTGTATAAAGGGGTCGCCAACGCTTCGTAATTCGTGTTTTACCGAATCTTGCAGATTGTACTTTAACGAATCTTGCAAATCGTGTTTCACCGAATCTTGCAACTCTTGTTTCACCGAATCTTGCAACTCTTGTTTTACAGAATCTTTAAAATCGTCTAGTGCGCGCTTTCGCTACTTATGGGAATATTGGGAATCGTGCTTGAGCGCTTTATTTCCGGTTGTCATTTTCACTCCGCTGGATCTGAATAGTTTTCCAGAGGCGGGCAATCCTGTAGAAGTCTCAGAGACCAAGACATTTTGCTGTTGCTGCTGCGTAACCAAGCCAATAACAAGCACAACGTGGACGCCCAAGTACGGCTTTTGTTTGGGAGAAACGGTGACAATTGCAGTTCAAATTGAGAATGCCCGAAACGCGCCAATTTTTAATATCACGGCTGCGCTCATTCAAAAGTGGACGATGACGGGGAAAGGGAACGGGAAAAGATTTTCAAAAGTGTTGCCCATTTCCCTGGAAGCCGTGGGCCGGGAAGGCATCGCCGGAAGGGAAAGCACGAGTTTGGAGTTTCACTTTGTCATTCCCGCAAACGTTCCGGTGAGCACGGAAGGCTGTGAGATTATCAAGTTGCAGTATGGAAATTCAAGTTGACGCGGCAGTGAAGGATTTGGGACGGGATGGTCAATACAATTTTATAGTGTTCCATGGAATTGTCGTTGGGAACGTGGCTCTGGGGCTGGGGAAATCCGAAAAGTCGTTTCAAACAATGTCGAGCACGAGTTACGCTGATGAAGATGATCTTCCAAAGGCACAAAGTATTCAGACTGCCCCAGTCATTTAAAAATATGCAATCTGCCAACCTCTGAACTTAAATGTGACATTAAAATCCTTTCATGCCTTAAATGTCAGTAGAAGTTTAACTTTGTCTTGTTCGAGAGGACCCACAACGTGGTTAAAAAATTTGCATAACGTATAAAAGGTCCAAGATATTATGTGCTAAAGCTAAGAGCAAGCAGAAAACAGCATATAGACCGCACGACGACTTCCCGCTAGATTTTCTATTTTACGGGGCATCACGAGCCTCATGAACTGAGTCTTTAGAAAAGAAATCGGGAAACGGTGCTTTGATCTTCTGCTGTTTCTTCACATTAATTTCAAAAACACACAAGGCCTTGCGTGTACTGGTCGATCCAACCCAAAAATGTACATTTTTCCTGGCTATAGCGGCAAAACTTGTCGAATCAAGTGTACATGGAAACATGCTAATAAATCGCAAAAACAAACATTTCTATACTGAAAAAAAAATATTTCTTGGCTGACTTCCATCGCAGTTTTAGAGGTAAAATGATTGTGGAGGAGTTTTTAATTGTTTTAGACAGCGACACAAGACGATATGTCGCAGGAGATATCGTCTCGGGAAAGATAATTTTAAAGCTTTCCAACGTTCTAGACGTGAAAGGTAAAAGATTTTGCTCAAATAACAAGGCAATCTGTTCAAAATTAACATAAACTTTGGTAGTATTTAGTATCTCAGCCAAATCACTTTGAGCGTATGGTATTTGGCGTTGGGGGCTGTTTACAAGAAACTTTAGCAGGTTGTACAGAGCTCGAAGTCGTGTTTGCTTATGAACAGCCCACAACACGAACTACCATACGCTCAAAGTTATGTGGCTGGGATAGTAAATCTAGCGGCATTTCTACTTGAAGGTATTCAAATACGATTTTTCGGCGAAGCGCGTGCAACATGGCGGAACGCTGTGGTGTCCAAAGACCTGCATACCTCGAATGTTTCCAGTGAGGAAACATTTTTTGACTTCGTGAAGCAGCTATTAGGGGATGAGCTTCATATCACCGGACTGAAACGCGGAGAAAGAGTGTTTCCCTTCACATTTTTCATTCCGTCGAGAAACTTCATCCCGTCGTGTGACCTGGACGATGGGCAGGTCGAGTACGCCCTCGAGGCGGAGATCAATCTGGTCATGGCTCACACCGAGTTTACATCGGAAAAGGTTCTCGTTTCAATTAGCACTCCGCTGGATTTGGAAACGGTTCCTGATGCCTCCCAGCCTGTTCAGGTGTCGGAGAAGCACTCGCTAGGATGTTGTCGTAAATGCCAACTGTCAATATCCGCCCCGCGTCTAGGCTTCTGTCTCGGAGACCTTGTTCCGTTAGTTGTCTCGGTGGACTCGCCATCGACCATTAAAAAGGTGCATATCTCGCTGATTCAGTTTTGGATTGTGTCGGTGTATCCGAAAGATGCTGCTCCAGATTCGGAGCCCGAGCCTTTTACCACGGAGGAAGTGAAAGTGGAGACTATGAGGCTTTCAGACATCCCCAGGGGGAAAACTGAAAGTCTTGAAGTCAAGTTTAGAATCCCGCGGACCACGGCCCCGACGGCGTTTCACGATGCCTGCAAGATTATGGTGATGGAGCACTACTTCCAGTTTTGTGGGAGTGTGGGGAGGGGATGTGGGAACAAACGGGAGTTGGATGTGCGACTTCCTGTCGTCATTGGAACTATTCCGTTGAAGAACAAGGAACTCAAGATGCACACTCCGTCTTATGACGAATCGGGAGGACTCGCGTGAGCAAACTGTCTCAACGCAGCTCTTGACATTATCTCACTTATGAAATAAGAACATTTTAAAAATTCCCGCCAAATTCATTTCAAACTTTAATTAACAGCTAATATTCAGTGTTTCTTAATTGTCAACAAGTATTCTAAGGAACATAGTAACTTATATCTCTGTCTGAGCCTACTGCACTTGCGATGACGATATCATGCGCTAGCTCCATAGCTCCTGCTTTGTGTTTGGTACACGAGCATGTCCAAACTGATGCAGTGACCTGTTAAAAAATTCAAAATGGCGGCGACTTTTTTAAGAAAAACAATATATTTAGAAATAATCCTTTTTTTATATTTTTGAAAAATTACAGTCAGAAGAACAGAAACGTTTTCATGTTCCAGTGAACCTACCACGTCGAAAAGTTTTGCCAGATTTGGTATAAATTTGAATAGTATCGTTTCCATTTCCTATTTGTTCAACAAAACTTTTGAGAGAATTGACGAAGGGGCGGAGCTTATTAATAGATTTTATTCCGAAAATAGATTTTTTTTTTGACGTGAACTGGCTATACGCGGTGGCGGCGGCGTGCCGTTGATTGGTTATAATATGTGAGAAACTAACTCACCACGTGACCTCCTATGCGTGTAAAAGTTTTTTTATTGATGCGAAAAAGCAAAACCTCGCCAATTTAATCTCTAATTTATGCAAATTTTTCGACGTATTAGGTCCTCTCGAAGAGGAAAAGCTTTTTGCTCTGACAGTAAAAGTTGCAAGTCACCCGAATATAGTATTCCACTTTTGTAAGCCCCTTAAAATTGGAGCTCGTCGTGAGCGGCGTGTCTGCGGGAATTTCAAACTCGACTATCCAAATGGTCGAATCCCCAGCACTGATATCCCCCGGCCGCTGCTCCTCGCAAATCCTGGACTGTCTCTTGCGCACTATGGGATTGCCGTCACGGTACGAGACAAACGTCCATTCCTGAATAATCGCAGCCTTCATCTCAGTAATTGCTTTGTTACTCCCGTTGAACACTTCCAGAGTAAATGGAAGAATATCCCCGGGGGCGTATCCCAGTCTGGACGTATATGATTCCAGAATACACGGCTCACTTTTGCAAATACCGAAGCAATACCCGAACCGTTTCACTTGGGTACTTTGCGCGGGAAAAAACGCGCCTGGAATGTTGTCCAAGTCGTTCGGGGAAACGATCGTTACCGGGACAAGGTCCGTTTGAACAGTGTTCTTTCGCCGGATGTAAACTTGGAGGCCGTAGACGACGCTGGCCTCCTCAAACTCGAAGCTGCTCGGGAGATATCTTGACGGGACGCGGAAGGAAAATGGGAAGATGTTATCGCCAATGGGGATGGGCGCGATGTTACCCTCTTGGCCTGTCAGAGAGCAAAACAAATCGAAAATTGTCGTGTCTCCGAAGCACTCCGTGCCGCCTTTTGCGTGTCCTGATCGGTGGGTCTCCTTCCAGGTGGTTTGCTCGACGCCCCAGAATTTGATTTCAATGCCGTTGTTGATCAAAGGCTCTTCGTCAATTGTGAGGATGACTCGGCCCGAAACTACGTCGCCTGGCCGGAAAATTTTATCGGGATGGTCTAAATTAATTGTAAACTCAGCCACGCCCATTATGTTGTCCTAAAGGTGGCCATTATTTCCCAATTGCCATCAGAAAGTAATAGTAATATTATCTGTTTGAAAAAAAATGTATTTTTTTACTTTTTTAATGCTGAAAGTGTCTCTCAGCAACGTTCTTCGCGTAAACAGTCATCATATTTTTGGAAGTTTTTACTACGAAGCTGAGCTACGTTCAGCAAGTAATGATAATGATGTCTGTTTGTCTGTCCGTTTGTAGACGCCATACATGCCATTTAGTTTGACCGATTCGGACCAAATTTGGCACAGTGATACCCTAGGTCATCATGGGCAAGAATCATAGTCATTTTCAGCCCAATCGGTCAAAGTTCTGGGGACGGGGTCAAAAGGTAAACTTTTCTTGTTTTGGCCGATTTAGTTCCAGCTTGGTGGAGCGATGCTTTTGGTTCTTGGAAAGATGCTCTATGGTCCAAGTTGAGGGGCGGGGTCAACCCGGTTTTTGCATTAGGACATGGAAAGTCACATCATTCGAAAGCTCTAAACTAGGGCTTTTCAATGTAATCATTTTCCGGGTGTCCCTTTTTTGGTATTTTCTTTGCTGGTTTGCTTTCAGCTTCGACATTACAGCTATGATTTTATTCATGTTTGAAACTTGTTGGCAAGGTAGCGCAGCAATTAAATAAAAAATATAATTTTTCTGTAAATGGGTTAATGAGTTTTCATCATTTATTACCTGAAATAAATTCATATTCTTCTTGGATTTAACAGTTAAAATGGCTATCCATCACTTTCTTGTGTACCTTTGCGGAGAAAACCATGTCTACTCGTCAGGTGACGTGATTTCCGGTCATGTGTGTTTACAAGTCCATGGGAGTGACTTGATGGCCACCCAGATCACAATCGAAATCAAGGGAACTGCCAGCACCCAGTTTCATGATTTGGATGTCGTCAAAAATTGGCTGTTTTGGGATGAAAAGACCTACCACAAGTACACCAGTTCAGAGACATTACTGGCCTCAACTCAGAAGCTTTTTGGCGATGGGACAACAATAAAACGGCTTCTTGTTGGGAGCAACACGTTTCCGTTTACATTTCGACTTCCCTCAAAAGCCCTTCCAAACTCGTGGAACGAAAAACATGTCAACATCCGGTACTATATCCAAGCGCATCTAACCCGACCACCGTCAAAATTTTCTGAAGCGGATGTCATATCCTCGGAAAAGTATTGCATTCAGATGGACACGCCCGTGGACCTGAACGCGGTGCCGGGAGCAGGCGAGGCTTTTCACATTTCCGAGCGGCTCAAGTTTCCCGGGCTGTTTTTTCAAAGGGGAAATCAGTCGTGTGTTATTGAGTCACAGACGCAGAAGACTGGTTACGTCGCTGGAGACGTTGTTGATGTGTCCATACAGCTTTGCAATCATACCAATTTCGCTGTGACCAATGTTCGGGCCGTTCTAGTCCAGGAATGGAGGCTGAAGGGCATCTACAGGGGAAAATGGAGGATTCACAAACATGTCCATGATCTTGACACAGCATTTCGGTTTTCAATAAAATCTGGCGAGATTTCAGAGTGGCACGTGGCGCTTCAGCTGCCGGATAACCTTCCGCCAACAATGGACATTGACTCTCTAGATATTGTCAAGTTGGAGTATTATGTCAAGGTGGGCAGGGTATAACTACGAAACAAATTCAATTTAAAATTAGAGCGAAAATTGATAGAAAACTGTGTTAATAATGAAAGGTCACGGCTAAGGTCAATAGATGCTTTTCAACTGAGCGACTTTTCGGATGGGATCCAAAACGGGACGTAGTTGAGCTGCGGCATCCACTGATTGTTGGCACTCAGCCATTACCAGAATCTCCGTCGTCGCCCAAAGGAGTTTTAATCGATTTCATGGACTGCTATTGACACTAAAAAAATAAACAAACATAGTTTTGTGCATATGACGCTAATGAACATGACAAACAATGATTCCATGGTTAAGAGATAAGCTTTTAATCACTACAACTAAAAAGTACTTATCTATTCCTCCAATAAATCGCTTCGGCAATTAGAAGAGACCCAAATTTTGTGTAACTGAGTTAAATTGTGACGATATGGGAGTTGAGTCATTTACCATTGTGTTGGACAGCGAATCAGGTTCATATTCCCCGGGACAGCAAGTTTCCGGTAGAGTTATCGTTGGCACCACTGGTGGCGACGAATTCGCATCCGAAATCGTGATCAGATTTTACGGGGAAGTGCTAACGCAGTGGTCCAAGAGTAGCACATCGACGAAACTGAATGCAGGATACGAGCTGTTTTTCGACTTGTCAAAAACCCTGCTAGGGGGCCAGAGTAACGACAAAGTTCAACTCAGCGAGGGAGAGACAAGTTTTCCATTTTCTTTTCCGATTGACGACAGGCCGCTTCCACCTCCGTGCAAGTTTCCAGACGGCCACGTGGCTTATCTTCTCCAAGCTTATATTTCCCAGCCTTGGCTGAATAAAGACATCAAGTCGAATGTAATTCGGGTGTCAATTTTCACTCCGCTGGATTTGAACCAAGTTCCAGACGCTGGGAGTCCGATGCACACACCGGAAATCAAAACGTTTGGATGCTTCTGCAAGTGTCAGCGGGAGCCTGTGACATTCACATCGTCAACTTTAAAACTTGGATACTGTCCAGGCGAAGAGATAGCTTTCACGGTGAAAGTAGACAATAGCAGTGAAAACACAATTCACAAAGTGTCTGCGAGTTTAGTACAAACTTGGATTCTGATTGGCTACAGAAGCGACGCTAATGACCAAAGATTTCATACACATTCCTCACGTCTTCAGGATTTTCACCATGAAGACATCGGTCCAAAGCAGAATGTTGAGTGGGACATGACATTTAGTTTGCCTGAGGGCCTGCATCCGACATTTACAGAGTCAGAGTTTGTCAAGTTGGAGTACGCCGTAAAGGTGAATGCGAGAAGCGCTGCGTGTTGCTGGAGAAAGGTTGGCTTTGAGCATCCAACTCATTGTTGGATCGATACCGATTCGCTGAAACTTTCACCAGGAATAAAAACTAAATCTTTTTAAATGGGTTACCATTGTGATTTTGTAAAACTATTCATGTGTCATTCACCATTCATTGTCACATTCATAGACGAGTTGGTATAGTAGACTGACCAACAGTGAATGATGCTATTCCAAAGAATTTCTTCATTTTTTCTTAGCATTTTGAAGTTGTGGCGTGTTTGTCATTCATGGGCCTTCCTGCGTGCCAAGTCGTTCGTCTGTCAATGAAAACTTCTGGAAAATTCATGCAATACGCAATTGAATGTTCAAAGTTAGACATTTAAAGGCTTTGACGTACATTTCCAGTTTAATGCCATTATTTTTGTATCCATGAAACATTATCTCAAAATCAAAATTACTTTGAGGTCTTGAGTTTGACTTGTTTATTCTTTTGAAACTTTTTAATTTTTTCAAGATTTTTATTCAAATAAACATGGCAAACTCAATTTTTGTGTAAGGAATGGTACTCGATGAGTACTGCTCTCTGGGCACACGTAGTGGGCTCTGTGTCAAATTTTAGTATTTATCATGTGAAAATTAACCGGAAATGGGCTTGGACAAATTTTTTATTCAGTTGGACTCCAGCTCTGGTCCATTTTATCATCCAGGTGAAGAGATATCGGGAAGAGTGATTCTGTGTCTTTCACAATCAACGACAGTGACCTTAGGTGTAACATCCTAAAAGTCAATTAACTTTCACTTGCCGACTGTAAAACTTGAAAGTCCCGCCAATAACTTTTGATTGTTTTTTTTCAGAGCTTGTCGTAAGATTTTTCGGAGAGGCGCACACAAACTGGGAGGAAAACGGAGTGTGGTTCGTTGGACACGAAACATTCTTTGACATCTCTTTGAAACTTTTTGGGGATGGGATTACCTTGAAGCCGATTCCCCTGGGAGAAAACATATTTCCGTTTGCTTTCCATGTCCCCACCAAATTTCCGTTGCCAGGTGGCGTCGAGCTTGAAGATGGCTTTGTTCGGTATGGACTTGAAGCACGTCTAAGAAAGCCGTGGTATTTGTTTGATCCAAAGACAGACCTGGTCCCAATCAAAATCCTACCTTTGTCCATTGACTCCAATGGAAATTGGGAGGGATCAAACTTGACGGAGGTTTCTGAGAACGGGACAGGTGAAAGCAGCTGCAGTTCCGGGAACAAGTGCCTTTTGGAATCACACACAGCGAAAAAGAGTTACGTGCCGGGGGAGACAATCACACATAATTTGAAAGTAACAAATCGCACACCACATCCGACTCCTCCCTTGTCAGTCAGTTTGCAGCGAAACTGGATTTTAAAAGGGTTCAATGAAAAAGGAGAAAGTAGCTGTAAAATAGACTCGACAACTTTGATGAAAGTTGTCGATCAAGGAGTTCAGCCTGGAGAAAGTACAAAATGCTCTGCGACCTTCTTCGTTCCATTGGCATCACCTTTGAGCTTTTCGGGCTGTGACATCGTCCAAGTGGACTATTGCATTAGGGTCGGTAGAAAGTTCGACATATATTGTAAATCCTCTAAAGAACGCCCCCGATGATGATGAAAAATCCGACGAAACTTCAATTTCAAGTTTCCATCTAGACCCCGGCTGCCTTTGGAGGATTTACGGTAGCTGGAATTTCACTTGTTGTTTAGAAAGCCCGCGTTCTTTTTTTCTTTTTTTTTTTTCTCAATCCGTCATAACTTTAAATATTGATGTTCCGTTGATCCCGGCCGTCTTTACGGACCCCGGCGTTCTTTAGAGGATTTACGGTAATTTTTATATGAATATTGGACAACATTTCATTTCATTTCATGTGTTACACAAGGTGTTCCCGTTGGAAGATAATTGGTCCAACAAACTGAATCGGGCTGAAGTTGACCTTTTACATCCAATAATTGTTGGACCTAGTTTAATCGCAGGAAACGATGAGGGTGTTTTACTTCGGAAATCAATGAATCTTTCCACGAATTCGAAATTTACATGAGAAGTTTTTTTGAGCGCTCGATAATATTGTCCGTAGTCCATACTACGTTTTTATTCAAATCATTTGTGAAAGGAAAATTGAAACAATGAAGATCAATAGTCTATTATAATTTCTTGTTTCTGGCGTTTTTTGATAAGACATGTCCGAGATTGTACATTATATGCATAGCCGTTGGGACAAATAACCGACCTGCTTTGGGGAACACCCTGCAAACCAACAGAAAAAAAAAATTAACTGTCAGGTCCAAATGGATACAGGGCTAACTTGTATAAAGAAAAAGGTTGACTTACAAGTATCGGGTATGGTAACCTGGTAGTTGCTAGGAATTGCGGGTAAGACGGAACTGGGGTCCGTGGAGCCCAACCTCCTGTGTAGGAACGTGAACTTTGAATGCATATTGTCAACATTAACATGGATAAACTAAGACTCAATCCTAAAAAATGGCCCATAGTATGTATCTTGGATACCGTCACGGATTAAGATCATTTTCCAACTGAACGTTTCCATGGTGTTTTCAGCCTTTTTAATTTCTAAATCAACCTGGCGACTCAACACATCCATTCACATTCATCCGTCCGTAGCTGAACCAGGAAAACCGGTTTGCGCAATTTTATTCCAACCGGAAACGCGTTCCATCGTTCCTTCTTAGTCTGGCCTTCAACTCATTTTGTACAAGAGTAGCAAACAAATCGATGTGCTTCACTGCGTTTCAACTTTTGGAGTATCAATTACATACTTGTGCATGCGGCAACAAAGCACAAAGGTTTGGCACACGGGAGTAAAAACATCGGAACAGCTCACATTGCCCCAAAACTTCAAAACAATCTGATCATGTGCTTATCGCAAAAAAAGAGACCGAGTAAACATGTGTATGAACATAATCATAGACCGACCATGTAACAAAGGACTTTGAAGAATTAATAACATAAAATTAATTGATTAGTGTTTTTAATCAAGACTAAAGTAGCAAATTACACGCTCTGAAAGTATGAGCTCGCATGGAAAAATTGACTGACTCGGTGCAAGTTATTTAGTGGTGGCTCCGCCATGATGAGCCAGTTGCTCAGAACTGATATCAAACTTTTGAATAGTTTAGTTCGGTTTCAGCATTTAAATGTCAACTTTTCAAAGTCGCAAGTTCCTGGGGAACCCTGTCCCAACTGTGGTCATGGGGTTTTTGCAAAAAAGTCGGCTGCCGGAGGCGGGGCGGTACCAGGTAAGCTGGATTAGGCATAATTATGTCAGTAAAAATTACTGTGGCGCTGTTGTTAAAAGTTCTTCTGGCATTATATTTTAATTCAGGACGTAGCCAATTGTATAGAATGATGTCAACTAAAGCATCCCCAGATCATGATGTGTCGGGGTCTAAGAAACTCAAAAAGAGGAAGGTCAAAAAGGTTTTGAAGTCAACGACAGAAATTATTCAAGGTAATGAAAGGTTTGAAATGGGGGGGGCAAGAGTAAATCTTGTATAATTTTTGATGCAAACGCTTTGATGTCAATTCAGAGAAAGAAACGTCCGTCACCGAGAGCAAGGCGAAACTGCATCCTTTTAAGCTTAACGACCTGACCGCTTATCTTGGCAAGCTTGTCAGCGACTCAACCGCTGCGAGTAGTGCGTCGACCTCAAAGTCCCTTCGATCTCCATCTAATACCAGAGGCCTCATGTCTTATTCAACTTTCAATGACTTTCCATCTAACTCGGAGACCTCCCTTGTTCCACAACTACAAGTTGACCTGGATTTTGAAGCGTCGATAAGAGAAGAGCGCCACGAGGGTGTTATCATAAAAGGAAGTAGTCAGAGCAGAAACAGCATTCCTCAAGAGAAAGACTTGATTGACGCAGATTTCGAGTTTGCTCCTGATTTAACAGCAACCAATCTTTCTCCGGATCCCAATTCTTCGCCAATTTCAGAAACGACTTCAAAAAAGCTGAAAAAGAAACAAAGAGTCGTTGCCCGGAAGTCTGATAAGTTACGACTTAAACCCGAAGATAAAGAGCTAGCAGCCAAAGTAAAACGAGAGGAAATGGAGAAACTCGCCCGGGAAATAAGTTTAAACAAAAGTTTAGTGTCATTCCTAGACATGTGTGTATTCACGCAACAATTAAACCGAGGCTTGCAAACGTTAAACTACTATCGTGTTAGAGGCAAGCAATACGTTAATCAACCCCCGGTCTCCGATTTAGCTGCATTCAACATTTTAATGCATGGATATGCCGAAAAGGTATCATATTTCGCGATTATATTTCCTGCATTGACCAAAGTGCGAAAAAAAAAATTAATGATAAATGCCTTCCAGGGTAATATCGTGCGGGTCAAGGAAATTCTGAAAAGTATCCAAGATGACGGGCTACGGCCAAATCCGCAGTCGTATTGTGCCATTTTTGAATGCCTCGGACGGTTACCAAACAACCCTGTCAACTCGGCAACTGTCAAGACTTACATTGACCAACTTTCAAAAGATGTATATGAGGATTTGGAAAATAGTTAAGTTGGGTTTAGTTTTGAAGTTTTTTTTTCTCTTTTAGGGTCATAAGCTCGATGACCTTTTCAACGACTCAATATTCGCTGGAGATCAAAGGGAAATGGTACTTCAAGCGCTGAAACGTTGTATCCCAGACTACGTACCAGAGATCCGTCAGCCTACTGTCAATTACAGTTGTAAACTTTT
>VICI01003769.1:0-12387 GCA_019593645.1 Akabosia matsudoensis
TAACGGTGTGGTTGTTTTGGATTTTTGTCACAGCTGTTAAGCGGCGTCAAAGGTAAAATTTTGCATTGAGCTCAAGATTTCGGACGACTTTCTGGTTTGTTCATTGAAAAGTGGAGAGTGACATGTCATTACAAAGCTCTCATCAAGGGCTATTCAATGCAGTCGCTGTTCCTTACCTTTTTGCCAAGCTTTTTCTTTAACCTTTTGCTAAGCTTTTTCTTAAACTTTTTGCTAAGTTTTTTCTTTACCTTTTTTCCTTAGCATTTTTGCTAAGCTTTTTTCCTGAAATTTTTTGCTAAGCTTTTTCTTTAGCTTTTGTTCTGTTCTTTTCTTCTGTTCAGCTACGTCTTTAAAGCTTTAAAAGCTTTTATTATACTGTAAACATGCCTTTTCCCATGTTCTTCAACAAAACTGTTGCATCTGACGTCATACAAGACCTAAAGGCCTCACAATCAGAGCTTATTCTTTTCTTACAGATCCAGTGAGGCCCTCTAGGAGCTATCAAGTGTAGCTCGCACATAGCTGTATTCCTCACAAATGAAATCAAATGTTTGGTCCTGGCAAAAGGTGGATTAATTTTCAATATCTTGCCCGATGATGCTGGAACAACATTGTTACAATCTGATATACACTTGTACATATATATGACTGTCCCTAGGAAAAGGGGCCATGTCGTATAAAAAAACAAACAAGACACAAGAAAGTCTACTCGACATTCGTTTCTCCCTTAGGAATATGCCAAAACGCAAATGTAAAAGTAGCGAGAATCTAATTTTGCTATTTTTATATTTACGCTTTGGCATATTTGTCCGAGGAAAACGAATGTAGAGTCGATTTTCTAGTTTCCTTTTTTATGCGACATCTCCCCTTTTCCTAGGGACAGTCGCATATTATGTATACCAGGAATTATCATTCCCGTGCGACTATTTGCCTAATAAAAACCTTGCAACTTACTTTTACAGCCTCTTTCCTTGGAGCGCAACAAAAAGCTACCAGAAACTCCATGAAATGAAAACGCCAGCGCTAGAAATAGATCATTCTTGGAAGTGCAAAAAATAGCCGCCAATAAAAATCCAAAGAAGAAAAAGAAAATTTTTCTTTCACTTCCAGTACAAGGGACAAGGAAAAATTCTTCTCATCATCGTGTGCAGTATTTGTTTTTTTGTACAAATCTTGAATTCGCATTTTGTCATGTTCACGCCAAGTTTAGCCCTGTGCGAAAGCATTTTCTTCGGAGTGCTTTCTCCAGAGCTTTCCTAACTTTTAGTACTGATCGATTCATTATCTGATACAACTCTCGAGCAGCTTTTATGTTTTCCTTTCATTATGACTTGTTATGTACAAAGAAAATGAACTTCGAGGTGGCGTACATGATTACATTTTTGCTGTTTGAATAGACGAGCCGAGAACATTAACTTCTGTTGTTTGCTGTATACATATAATTTTCTTATCTGCTCGAAAGCATTCATAACTCTTAATGTAGTCCATAAAAAATTAGATGTACTGTCCCCAGAATTATAACTTTAAACCCAAGATGTCAGTCCGATTGGTTTACTATGTCACCATCTGAATATACTTTTCTCAAAAAGACATTTTTCGCATTGTTTTTTTCCTTTATTCAATATAAAGAAAATAAAAAACAATGCAAAAATTGTCTTCTGAGGAAAAAAAAAATGTTCAGATGGTGTCTTAGTACACCAATCGGAATGACATCATAGGTTTAAAGTTATAATTCCGGGGACAGTACTGCCTGTGACTACGATTGTCTTCTCAAGACTGACATTGTTCCATAAAATCAGTTGAAACATAAAACGTCTACCACCCAAAACTAGACCGAGGGGTAAAAATACTATGCACACAAGTGAACTCATCAATTAAAACGACAATAGCGCAATTAATACGTGTCAAACACTGTAAAACTCTGCAAATAAAAACTGCCTTGAATCCTTGAAGCCAAGCTGTACGTTTTTGAGAATAGGAATCCTTTTACAAAATACTTTTTTTATGCTTTAAAGCTCGCTAGTGAAATAAAAGACAGGTGCGTAATGCAATCAACCATCCTCTCATTCATCTCAATTTTAACAAGGAATACATAAACGGATACACAAATGCAATCGACTACATCCTATTCATAAAATTCAAACAAACATGCTTACGCCGGCTCAAAACGTTGACATGTTCCGCACTAAACCTCATATTTTTGCAAAAAATTTATTTTTATTTTTGCAAAATCCATTAATATGACGCTACACCCGAATAAATCCGCAAGTCATTTTGACAAAAAAACTTTTTTTTTCAGGGACAAGACTACCAAAATTGAATAAACTGTCTTTCTTTACTTCTTCATGCGAAAAATACGTAATACAAACATATCTCTCCTGCCAATTTTTTTTCTACATAAACAAAGGAATGTACGCGGACATAATATACGTAATATACTACATTGCTTTGTTTTAGATACTCTGCTCGTCACATTATGCCGATAAGAGACGACGTGTACGGTCTACATTCAACTACCCAGAAAGAACATAATCATTTCAGATCATCATCATTCAATTTACTTTGTAGTTGCTATCAATTATCGGAAAACAAAACGTTCTTTCAGTCTGCCATGATGAGTCTTTCCAAAAACACCTTCCAAATGTCATTCATGTGTGCATTCCAAAATTGACACGTATCGCACTTGTATACAATATTTTACCCAGAATCAACTACCTGTTCAAATATGACTTTCATTATCATCCATTAAAATACCAACAAGAAAAGAAAAACCGTGAGGAAGCGTCGTCGACCCTTGCCTTCATCCTTTTTCCATTCACTTTTTTTTCCTGTATAATATTTGTATGCAAAAAAAAACAGGAGCTTCCATGTTCATGATCATTCTTTTAATACTACACTCAAACCGGTACATTAGAGGCAGTCCTATAAAAGAACCTGTCTAAGAAAGGTATCATTCCTGTCGCCCAATCCGTATTCTGACCCATCGTATTTTACACTGGCCTAGAAGGAAATCATGATCCGGGGCTTGCGGAACAATGGTTTTTTTCATGCATTCATACATACAAAATAATAAGCGATGCACCAAAATTTGTGTATACATTTACGCCATCCAAGTGATAATGTCCTAAAGCTATTAGCTAGCATCTCACAAGCACATGCATGCCTGTATCTTGCTCTCCTCCAACATTGCACATTTTGCGTGGCTATAGCGGCCGGTTGTCGTGGACATACAGTAAGTGCATTGAAAAAAAATCATTGTTCCGCAAGCCCAGATCGTTCTTTCCTTTCAGGCGTGTGTACCAACTTTGAAACAGAGACACTCTGTATTAAAGCCCCTTTTTGGTCGCCCTTTGGATGCCTTTTATAGACAGATTTGACTGTACAGCTTACGAGCTAGGGGTTTCAGTGAGAGACTCACGGGTACATACTCCTCCTGTTCACCATTAAAAATACGGGTTGCACACAGGTATATCCTTACACACGGACAAACGAAAAAAATGCCTTGACTTGATCGGAGGCAGGCAAGAAGGCAAAGCCAAAACAAAATTTAAAAAAAGATATATTCTTTTTACCCTATTCATACTAAACTGGGCTTTCGTTTAGTATACTGGCAGAACTAGTGGCGAGTTTTTTTTCATGCGGAGTTCAATCACATCTACGGACCCCTCTGTCTGATGCACACTCTCCGTTTTTATACAGCCGTGCACACTAAAAATATTTATCGGCTCTGCACTTTTTTTCCTTCTTCTTCTGCACACAGCCAGGATAATAAAAAAGAAGAAGACTATGGTACTGATAAGCAAATGAATAATACCTACACCTCGACAAGATTGTTTGAATTGTATAAGAAAAACTGCTTAATTGCGTGTATTTTCAAGGTGAGGTATTCTAGTAGCTACCCTGTAGACAAGAACGCCTTGTTATGTTGACGTAACCAAATTAAGGACGAGACACCTTCTTCAAATTTGCCGATTGTTACTTTATGTTTCTTGCAATAGGGTTATTATTATGCAAAAATTAATCAAAGATTTGACTGTGAGCCTCCGGTTTCTAATAAGTGCGCAGGTGCGTCAGTGAAAACAATCATGGTTGTGCAAACCAGACACAGTTGATCAATTTATGTGCAAAGTAGTCGAATTAAATGACAGTTATAAACCAGCCGACGGTTGGTCCAAAGCCGCACACTGATTCCGTTTTAATGTAAATTTCAACGGCAAGGAAATAAATATGAATGCTGAAGGTGGAAATCCTGGAGGTACGTCTGGAGGCGGATCCCCTCCAAATGAGGACGACTTGGACTCAGACGTCGGCACTATTTTCAGTACGATTAAAAAAAGATTTAGACACAATAATGAAAAATGTGATAGACATTTAGGTTGGAATTGTCTGACTTAAATTTGTGACTCTGTTATTGATTAGGTGATGAAGAAGAAGAAGGAAAACGAGTTGACGATGACGACGATGAAACAGAATTCGGCGAGGGCGGTCAAGTCAGCGACGGCGAGTCGGGAAGTAGCTCGAGTGACTCTGACGATGGCTCAGAAAAGTGTCCAATATGTTTGCAACGATTTACCGACCAAGAAGTTGGCAGCCCCGAAATGTGCGAGCACCAGTTTTGTCTGAGGTGCATCACTGCTTGGTCCAAAGTAAGTCACAAAATATACATTTTTTCTTGCCTTTAATATAAAAATTGTCGAATAATTTGATGACACATTGCTGGTATTTATTTTTTTTAGAAAGTTGCCACGTGTCCCATTGACCGAAAATACTTCGCGACGATACTTGTTAAAAAGTCGTGGGACGGAGAAGTAGTCCGAATTGACAATGTCCAGCTATCAAACGCCCAAACTGAGAGCGAGCAGTACGACTCGACGCCGACCTACTGCGAAATCTGCGGCCGGTGCGACAGGGAGGAGAGACTGCTCCTCTGTGACGGTTGTGATTTAGGATACCACATGGGTATAAAAATACTCCAGCCAAGTCTTACTTACTGTCATCAATTAAATTAAATTCAAATTTGTTCATCTTTTAAGAATGCTTGGACCCTCCGTTGGAGTATGTGCCCATTGAGGACTGGTTTTGCCCTCGTTGTATTGAGCTTGGAGTTAACCTCGTACGTTGAAATATTTATTCGTCACAAATTTTCTTCCAAGTTTATAGCGAATTTTTCTAAATAGGACGAAGAGGAAGCTGAGGCCCAACCCTCCACGTCATCCCGAGCTACCAATCAGTTAGTTCGCATACCCCGCACCCTCCAAAACGAGCGAATTCTCCAGAGCATTGTAAGTATTCTGATAAGACGTTTATCACCGTTAGTGTATCCATTTTTCCTTGTACAAATATTGTCCGATTTGTCTAGGACGTTCCACAGTCAGCCATAAACGATGTCATTGAAGCCGTCATGCAAGGCCTTAACGCAGCAACAAGTCGGTCAGAACGCCCGCCAAGTACTCCGCGAAACCGGAAGCCCCGCAAGTCCACCCCTCGCAAGAGGAAGTCAGCAACATCTGGTGGAACTCGGAGAAAACGGCGGACCAAGCGGAAAACCCGAAGAAGACGACGCGTAGCCGTTGATAAGCGGCCCAACACGGCGAGAGGGCGGATCGCTCATCATTTAGGAATAATGAAGCCACTTCCAGGCCAAGTTTACGTCGGTCTCCCTCCGTCTTGCAAGTCCGCTGGGAGTTCGAGTCACTCGAGCTCTTCTTCGGCGTCCACGTCAACGATAACGTCGTTGAGGTACAGTGCCGGGATAACTCCTCTCCGAATGTTTGGCAATCCATCTAACGACTTGTCAGATCTTCCTGACTCTTGGTCAGACGATGAAGGACCTCTGGTCCTTAGCAGTGCTAGGGTACCTCCACTTCAGCGATCACTTGGTGCTACACTCAAAGGACCTCCAGCCGTGGTTGCATCGTCGTCAGCAGGAAGCTGCGACGTACTCGGCTCGATTCTCAAGAAACAGTATATTCTCCTCCACGACAAAAACATGAAAATTTCCCGAGATGGCACACTAGTTCCTTCCATAAACTCATCCAAGCTGCCAAGCTTGGGAGGAACACCAACGTCGCCAAAGCATAGCCCCACCACAGCAGCGTCTAGTCCCTCCCGAGGGGATGGAGCAGGTTCGAGTCGCGTAGAACCTCGACCTACAACTTGCGGTGTATCGAATACAAACCAGCCGCCGTCAAACTTAAACCAACCAGGGCCAGCTAGTGATAATAGCTCTTCCGGAAGTACTGCAGCGACAGCTTCTGGGAGGGGAGCGGGAAATACCGAGGGAAACACGTCAGAGATCAATCCGAGATCAGGACAGAGGTCTTCAGGAAACGCTGGTCAAAACGAGGATAGCTTTGCAGACGACTGGGACGTGCAAAATGAGAGACAAGCGGATGACGACGATTTTAATATTTACAGTGATATTGAAGAAAACTCACAAGAAACAGAACAGCCAGAACAGGTGCGACCACCATCGGTACCGATCGTTAGCGCTGAATCCAAAGAAACTGATACGGACGGCGAACCGCGTAAAATATCAACAGAAGCAAAGCTGTCAGGACCCGACTTTAACGAGAGTCATGACAGTGATATGGACGAAATGGTGATTGATGAAGATTCAATGGCAGCTGCCGGTAGTGGGACTAAGTCGGAGCAACAATCTCCCCGGAAAGATTCAGAGTCACATGCTTCCAATACTGCAGACGACGATCGAGCTGGAACTCCACTTGTGGATGAGCCCAATTCAAATTTTCTCGACTCTCCTGAAAGCATACCGTTGCCACCTTCCCCACCAGAACCAGAAGAAAACGAACAAGAGGGCCCATTGAATGGTGCCAAGCTCGGATCTGAACCGATACCTGCAACTGCCCGAAAAGAATATGATCCTTCAGAGCCTCTAACGTCCAGCGATGAGGATGAACCTCCGAAGCCAAAATCCCCTCCCAAAAGTAGCAAAAGGTCGCCTAGTCCCAAACCGCAGCGAAAGAGGTTTATCGGGAATCGTCCGCTAGGACGTGGCCTAAACACGCCAGCATTCAAAGACGAACAGAAGAAAGGAAAACCAGCCCAATCCGCGCCAAGCCCCCAAATCGACCTCAGCTCCATCCCAATCCCCTCAGAAGAAGCGCGCCGACCAGTGATACACTTTTCAATTCCCAAGCGCCACAATCTCATCCCAATCAGTTCGCTTATGAAACGCCAAAAGGGCGTGGCCAAGAAAGAGTCAAAGGGTGAAGGTTGCACAATCAATTTTCAGTCAGAGATTTCAAAAGTGTTTGGCGGAGAGAGCCAAGATGGTGCTGGGGATGATGACGCCGGCGAAGACGAGGGTCTTCCGAAAATATCTTTAGTCGCTGAAATCTTTGGTTCTGACGATGAAGAGGACGATGTGGGAAATATCAGTGCGAACCAAGCACAACCTCTTCCCCCCGAGGAGGATTCCCACGGACAGGAGGAAGAGACTGATGCCAAAGGCAAAGATGCCTCCATTGACGTGTCCAGCGGTCGATGGAAGACTGTTTCCGAAGTTGTACCTCAAATAACACCAAGTCCAACTGGACCACAAGTTTCAGTCCCTGAGGAACCTGAAAAACGCGCATCTGAAGCTCAGGAGGAGCCTGAAATAATCGAGATTGTTACCTTAAACTGTCCTGTGCGGCCTCCTCCACGTCGTTTCCTCGGGCCGCAAGATGTGGAAACCATTTCAGACACGTCGAACAGCGACATAGAGGTTCTGAATGAAGTGAACACACCATCTAAGGACAAAAGCGAGCGATCTCGAGGTAGGGACAAAAGCCGGAGCAAATCAAGAAGTCGAAGTTCATCTCGAAAACGGCGGGAGAGAAAGCGAAGACATTCAAGTTCCTCGGCGGACAGTTATGTTGAAGATGGCGAAATTGAAGCCAGAGGTTTGGGCGCTGCGAGCGCACGAAAACGGAGGAAAGATAAACAAAGAAAAGAGAAAAACAAAAGGAAGCACGGTAGTCAAGAGAGACGACACTCCCAAGGGGGAATGCACAGCAACATATCATCTACATCTGAAGGGGAGGATGACGAAAACACAATCGCTTGGAAGAAACCCTCAAAACGCTCCTCCGAAAGGAACTACAGAGGCGACAAGATCAAGTCCAGCCGAGACAAGGAATCAAGTACCTCGCCAAGCTACAGAAGTTCAAGGAAACGTGAGTCAGCAAGTCCTCGTCATCGACAAGAGTCCCCCTCTCGCTCACGGTACTCAAGGTCCGCCTCACGATCCCGAACGAGCTGGAGTCGACGACGAAGTCGGTCTGGGAGCTCAAATCATTCGTACAACTCTCGACGTCGAAGTCATTTGCGTACTTCTTTGGCGTCACACCTCCTCGGACACTCACGGTCTCCTAGTCACAGCCCTGAACCAATTCGATCCAGATCCTCGCATGCTCGAAGGCGATCCCGAAGTTCAAGCGAAGAGGGGAGACTTCGAGGGAGTAACCATCGCCGAAAGACAAAGAGACGCTCTCCCAGTCGATCACGCTCTCCAGAAAAGGATGCCAAGAAGAACAAGTCTTCTTCACAGTCCTCCTCAGCTCTGGACGCCATCAAACGAAAGAAGGCCAAGTCATTGAAAAAGGCTGAGAAAGTCCTCAAGATTAAGAGGAAAAATAAAGAGCTCCGACTCAAGGAGCGACTTGGAAAGAAAAAACTAGGAAAGTCCCGTGGCGAAAGCATTGCTAGTATTTTCGGGGATGAGAGGTCCTCAGGTAAAGGAAAACCTGGTAAAGACAAGGGCGACAAGAAGAAACGCAAAAGGGAAAAGTCTTTATCCCCTGTAAAAGCTATTGTCGCCGATGGGGACAGTATTGTAGTCAGTTTGAGTTTCCAAAAAGACACGTCCAGTCACAGCGCACAGGGTGACCGAAGCTCAGGAGGGAAATCGAACGGGAAAAAATCCCGAGAAGCCAAATCCCGATCCAGTTCAAAGCTAAAAGAAAACGCGGCGAAACTGCGGTCCCTTTCGGTAAACAAAAGCCTGATGGACTTGGGAGCAGAGGATCTTTCCTCGAACTCCGAAAGCAGTGGAATTGTACCTAAAGACAAGGAAATCGGTGCCCCGAAGGTTTCCAGCTCGGCTGACGGCTCCGCTGCGGAGAATTACAAAACGTCAGCCACCGAATCAAAACATGCTGATGACAACGGCGAGGTTCAAGGAGACTCACTGGTCACATCGACCAGAGATTCTTTAGAACCGTCTGCAACGAATGAAGACGACTATCCAAATTCGACAGGATCTCCGAAGGCACCCACCACCGAGCCGGGAAACAAATTGACCTCTCTGACGATTACCTCCTCAGCGCATTCACCTCGGATTCAAGGAGGCCCCGTTGCTTTATCAGGGCCTCTACATGCTCAGCAAACTTCTAATCAGCCCCCGGACAATACAAAATTGAGTCTTGGTCAAAAGGTACTAGCAGCCAGTGCCACGTCCGCAGCCATGAACCTAATGTCAACACAACCCCCACCAGCAGCCCCTCCACATACAATGTCCACGCCAGTCCCGCAAATTCGATATCCTGCGCCTAACTCAATTCTCAACCCTGTCCTAGCCACAGTCGCAAGTGCGCTGTTGGCGGTGCGGAATCACAATACCCCAGGAATGAGCGGATCCTCTAACATGCCTTCCATAGGGAAGCAGTCTCGAAGTAAAGCACGATCCAGCCACGGGAACTTCCAAGGAGGTGATGGATCACCCCTGTCGCCCAACAGCAGCGATGGCGACGATTTATTCGAGCCTCCCACAGAGCATGGTGCCGGTGGAGGCGGCAGTTCTTCCAAAAAGAACGCAGGCAACAGCCATCAACAAAAAGGAGCTTCAAACTCTGGCAATATGTCGAATCTCTTCGATTCATTGTTTGGAAGCGAGCCACCGCCAAAACAGAACTCGTCCAGGCAAGATAATTCCAAACCGAATAAGTCTAAACCACAAAATAGGCAGCTATCGGAAAGGTAACAATATAACCACCCCAATTTTTATCCTCCGTTTTCATACGAGCACTATTTCTTATTGTTTTTTTTTTGCCTTCACAGCACCGAAGAAGGAATCCCTTGGTCCACCACCCAACCAATGTGATATAAATTTGAACGAAGACGTCCCAGCCTCTGCAGTGGAGCTCAGTGTTCAAGAAAAGGTAACTTTTCGAGCTTTGTTCAAAATACGCTATTAAAAAACCATTCGGTTTGTTGCTAAACAAACGTTTTCCTGTTACGTTCCAGTTGATAAACAAAATAAATCGCCAAGAACGAGTTGTGGAGGAAGTCAAGGTTTGTCTCAAGCCGCACTACATTAAGAAACACGTTAACAAAGAAGAATACAAAGAAATTTTACGCCGAGCAGTTCCCAAAGTATGTTCTCAACACCCTAAGTCTTGATTTAACCGAAATCGTAAGCTGTATTCCTTAAATAAAACTGTTGTTACATATTTGTTACAGATTTGCCACAGTAAAACAGGAGAGATTAACCCTGTCAAAGTTCGAGAGCTCGTCGACGCTTACGTAAAAAAGTTCCGTCACGGGCGTAAAAAACCGGCTTAGTTGTTTGAAAACTATGAAGGTTACTTCTGGTCAGGGATGGACCAACTCGCCCCAAATCATGCCTACAAAGTTATGTAGTCTTGTGTCATTCAAAGAAAAAACAACCAATCATTCACGTTTTCAAGAAATATATCATAGCAGCCGTCTTAACTTATAAAAAAGATTACTCTCATTCATAGATTTATTGTTGTCTACATTTCGCAGGGAATAAAAACAAAAATATACCCTTATTTACCGTTATATATCGAAATTCTTTTAATAAAACTCGTCAAAAATCAAGTTCAGCGTGTTCTACAAAAGGAGACTTCTTATCGGGGCAATGTGAGACAAAACAGTAACGAGCATTATTACATCCAAGAAAGATTCTTCAAAGGTGGGCGATCTAAAAGTCTGTAATCTCATTACCAACCATCGCCAGCAGAAGAGAAAAAAATCAGTGTCCATTTTAAGCCAAATGCTATCTCAGCTTGCAAAAATGAGTGCAAGATTTTTTTAAACTGTGTTTGCTCCTTGCCATTTTTTTCATGCGTAGGAGATATTTTTTGGGGGAAGATGAGCCACACACAGACTTGCTCGTCAAAAAAAAAAAAGACTTGGACTTTTCTTGAGCCCAGGTAGAATTGCATCGTATTTTTTTTTCTACTCACACCCAAGCTAAACCCGTTCTGACGAAAAAGGGCTCGCCTTGTTGCTTTTCTCCATATCACAATCTCTGAACATCCTAAAATCTCTCGTCGGCTTTTAACTAGACGAACAATTACAATTATTTTATACGTTGAGTAGACTGATTAATCATGTCAAATGCAATGTGTCCAGCATATTTTTCAAAGAAATACATCATGTAGTCGATAAAACCATTGAAAAAATGCTCATTTCTATGGAAGCAGAGTGGGTGGGCGGAAGTTTTGGGGATGTCCTCAAAAACCCAGAAGAAAAAAACTTTATTTTACTTCATAGTCTCTCTAACTGCCATAATTGTTTAACAGTTTGCACGATAAATGTTTCAATCGGAGAATAAAAATAAAAACTAGTAGAAAATCTGATGCTCAACCAAAAATACTTCTCATCAATTTGATACCTATTTTAATGGTATTTTATGATGGTACTTCTGTATTTGTGTATCTAATCGCATGATCGTGTTTCCTCTCAATCCATTTCCATTACCTTTTTTATCGCATTTCAATGTCTTCTGAGGATTTTGTAGTCAACAACGACGCTTGTGTGCGCATGAGCTTTGACTATTTATTGGCGATAAAGAAAATACTTGAATAATCTTATCGACTCTTTTTTTCAAATAGCCTTCATTTTCTATCCAACGAAAAAAAAAACATTCATAAAAAAACTAGCGCAGGATTTGTGAGTCTAATGCAGTTCATTTCCTGCTGTAATTACAAATATCAACTTTACAGCTGAAGATAATTAGTGTCATTCAGTGACAAGATTAATACATCAAAGTATTCTTCTTAACAATAGTCGACAGTTTAATAAACGTCGTCTTGGGTATTTCCCTGTCTATTTTTTGGCGTTAAAAAAACGTCTAACTGCATTTTGTTTCTTTCTCTCTCTCTCTCTCGCTCTGAAGGACAAATTCTCGTGCACAAAGTGACATTCCGTCAGCATTAAGAAAGGTTTAATACCCCCTTTTTTTACCTTATCTGATCCATGCAATCCCTCCAATTCTTTACTTTTTTGCACACCATATCAATTCTGACGTTTTTTTCTCTCTCTCTCTTTATTTTCCTTCCACAAACACGAAACACGACCCTGATGCAAGTCAACCGCGTTTTATTTTCTACTTGGCTTGTTCTTCATTTCATTTTT